>VWPW01084858.1:0-113976 GCA_013389825.1 Crypturellus undulatus | reverse complement strand
CTTTTCCTTTTTTTTTTTTGAATAAAAAGATTTCCAAATGAGTAGTGAGGTATTTAAACATTTACTATTTTGGGACAAATGATGTAGGCAAAAATACTTTTTGTTCATTAGTTCATTAGTTAACTTCCATTTTTCCTTACCAATGGCCACAAATAAAAATAATAATATTTTTGCAGACTTTAAAGCAGTAGGAATACATATGGCTTTTTTTTTTCCTAAAAAAAGAGGCTTCTATACCTGCAATAATAATGACAATCACATAAGAAAGCAAGAAAGAAAAGTTCCTCTTTTTCATTAATTTGGTTAAGGAGATTGAGTTTCTTAAAAATTTGCTGAAGCTCAGTTATTGGGTACTTACTGATGTGCATGTTTTCAAATAACTTCTGAAATTAGGCTATATTTTTTAATACATATGAAATAACTACATATGAAATAGCTATAGGTGTGCAGTCCAAGTTATTTTAGCAAAACAGACAGAGCAGCATTACATTTCACATGGGTTGTTTTACCTTCCTTCATGACTTGAGTATTTTCTTCTGGACAAACTCTGCTTAGTGCTACAATTTGTGGCACATGTAAAGAGATGTATAGTGACTTCTACAATGACAAATGACACATCAGTGCAGCATATCAGTACATGTACCGTATCTACCAATTCCTATTCTAAAATATGCGCTTAGCATTTTCTCTCAGTTTTACCATTTTCCAACATTCTATACATAGGAAAGACTGGTAAGCACACAGTGAAACCTCACCAAATAAATAAATAAATAAAATAAACAAAAATTGCACACTTCTACATGCTGTGGACCAGTATTCGTGCATGCACTAGTATGCGTGACTGGTCGGCTATCGCGTGAGCTAGCTCACCTTAAGGCAATTTGGTGTTCATTTGCTGTCCAAACTAATTCTCATCAAGAGTCCGTGGAAATTGGATAATTCTTGGCTAAGGCAGGTGTTTAAAGCTGTGGTTTTACAGGGACCTGAACCAGTTTAACTGCTCTCTCCTCTTATTTCCTCTCTTCTTTCCAACCAGAGATTCAACCAAAAACCATGAAAATATTTATATAAGTAACAGACCAGTCCATGGAAAGAGACACAAACACGTGTGTAGTGAAGGAGGGAAGACACAAGGAACTTGTTCTTTCAGGAGCAAAGAGCTCCTCATCACATCTTATGAGACCATGGCCTTAAATGGGGGGGCCATAAATGTCAAAATACCTCTTTCTTTAGGGGGTCGGTCTCTTCTATAGAATAACTACAGACAGAACAAGCGGAAATGACCTTAAGTTGCACCAGGGGAGGTTCGGGTTAGCCATTAGGAACATGGAAAGAGTAGTCAAGCACTGGAACAGGCTGCCCAGGGAAGCGGTGGAGTCACCGTCTCTGGCAGTGTTCAAGAAATGTATAGATGAGCTGCTTAGGGACATGAAGCACCAAAAGTTCCACAGGAATTTCAGGAAAATTTTTTTAACAATGAGGGTGATGGAGCACTGGAACAGGCTGCCAAGAGAGGTTGTGGAGTCTCCTTCTCTGGAGATCTTCAAAACCTGCTGGACGCAGTCCTGTGCCACGTGCTCTAGGTGACCCTGCATGTGCAAGGGGATTGGACTAGATGACCTCTAGAGGTCCCTTTCCAACCTTAACGATTCTATGATTCTATGGTTTAACAGACATGCTGTCGAAGGATTTACAGTTGGATTCTATGATCTTGAAGGTTTTTTCCAGCCAAAATGATTCCATTTACTAAGGAAGCTTAACGGTCTAGCTATGATAGCATATCCATCAGGAGGGCTGATTTTATTGAGATGATCTCATTTCAGATGCTTATTTAACAGTATGCCAAACACCAGACATGGTGTTAAGGAGGACTAGCTGGTAATATATGGACATTCAGCAAATGGATAAGAGGAGCTTTTCAGAACCTCTGCATTTATTCGCATGGATGACTGCACTTTCTGGATGATGGGAGTATTCAGGCTCCTGACATCCTTACAGGAGAGAGTTGTAAAGACTTCAAGTTTTCCCACTTCTAATTTTCATTACAAGTAAAAGGAGTCTACTGGAGAAAGACACGTCTTCTTGCCCCAGTTCCTGGTCTGTCCCAAAAGGAAATGTTTCCAAATATTCTGGGACACCAATTATATCTTATGTATTATGTCCTTTCTACTCACCCACAACACTGTGGTCATCTTCCCCTCTCTTCTTTAGGAGCTTTATGCACTGTGCAGGTCTACTGCGCAAAGAGGCTCAGTTACCGTATAGTCTGACCATCATACCATATAGTCAGTGTAAGTAAAATCTGAATCCAGGTTAATAAGAGCATAAGGCAGGTTTTACACATAAAAACACAGTAGTTCTGTTTCTGACATCATGAATGTCAGGACAAGATTGGAATAACTTCATTTCCTTAAGGGAGTTATTCTAGATTTGCATTTGAATTAATAGATGGATAACTTGGCCCAGTAAAGCAATCTGGCTCATTTTAATGCAGAAAATGCTGACTTTTAGCCACATTTGAAGAGTATACCAGTTCAGTGCTGGATTTGTCAAAAAATAAAACTGTCAGATGAAATAATATTAAGATTTAAAAGCTACTTGTTTTCCAGTGATGGATATTACTACTTATTTTTACAATATGAAGAAACTATGGTTCATAGTCTTGTGCAAAAAGGTCTCTAATGTAAACTACTTTCAAGTAAACTATTTGGATTAATGATACACAGATCTCAGTAGACTTTTGCACTAGAGTCTGTCAAATGTAAAGCTTTAGCTGGTTTAATAGTCCAGCTGTATTTATCAGGTTCTCATTTCAAGCCATAGTGATTGGGGGTTATCATCATACGAAAGCAGTTTCTGCCTCTCTCTTCTTGCTATCGTAAGATTAACTGTGGATAGCTAATAGAGATTACACACTATATATTGCCATCAGCATTTCTGTTTTCCAAGTTCAGTCCTATCCTTTTAAAGAGGTACTACAAAGGAAGATGCAGCACTATATCAAGTGGAAAGCATACAAATCTTAGCTGATCGATGGGTCACAGTAGCTCTTTGGAGATTGGTGGCAGCTCCAGGAATTCAGAAGCTTTATAAATATGTCCATAAGGTCAATATATAATTTAATACTTGTTTTGCTTGCAGGGGCTGGTGGGGAATGACATTTATACCACTCTAATTTGCTTCTTTAGGGTGGAAGTTTTAATGCAGAGAACTCATTGCTGTTGTTGCTGAAGCTTGTGCTAAAGCTTCTTTATAAAAATGCATTTAATCTGAAAGCTGCAGTATTCCATCTGCTTTGAGCCTTTAATAAAGTATAGGAATTCATTAAGTCATCTGAAAGCAATTTGCAATTATGAAAATACAATTTAAATAAGGAAAAGAGGAGTCTTTGAAGATGACAAAAGTGGGAAGTGATTGACACACTCTGTTGTCAGCTGAAATCAATTTCACACTCGGGGAAAATACCTTTTCTAGGGAAAGATCATCCGTCAGCAGGAGGCAAACTGCGGGGAACTGGAAAAGGACATGGAAAGTAAATCTTATCTTAAGCAAAATATTCAGCAGCCTGAACACTCGTCATACTGGCAAAATGAAACCTCTTTAATATAAGTACTGAACTTCATTGCATGGGCACTTGGGGCAAACATTGTAGAATTATAGGAATATAATTAACTGTCCAAATTTGAGTTTTATTCAGGCGCAAAGCCATTTGGCTTCCAAACAGCTTAGTCTGAGTGAACATTGAAAGATATCACTGCAAGTTCTTGTAGCTGCTGAATAACACATTATTTTCTAAAATAATTTAGATAGTATTAACACTTGAACATACAAATTCTCAAACTCTCTTCCAGGGGCTGTTGTGGGTCTGAGAATCAGCTGTCATATCCCTTCAGAGTCAATGGTTCACATGGTACCGGTTTCTTTCTATCTCTAAGCTGAGTTAAAAGCATGATTAAAAAAAAAATGTATGGTTTGGTTTCCTGATATGCTACGTGTATGTTGCACACTTGCCAAAGAACCATTGGCGTGTCAACAAACAAAATATTTCTTTAAGAAAAATACTTAAGAAAAACTGTAATGATGAGTTTGCGGTACACCAAACAAGGGTCCATTTCCTAATAAAAATCAGCAGAGGATGGAAATCTCAAAAAAAGTCCTAAAGTCAGTGTGCAGAGGCTGTGACTGATGATAAGAGGCTCTAAAAGCAGGAACTCATTCCAAGTAAATACTGCGGAGCAGTGCATATGAAAAATGACTGATGGCGGGAGCCAAGCAAATTACACACATGGATAGATGGGGAACCTTCCCCTGATAGCGCTGCTGACATATCGCTCCCTCCTGATCCCTGTTACTTTGACTTATCCATCTCCTTCATGCAGAGGCTGTCTTAAGCGTGGGCAAACCTGGCCACGTGTGTGCTGCTGGGTCGTTCCGGGTGCGTTATAGCTCCGTCCTATCAGCATTGCTTTCTGGAGTTTCTCTAACCCACCATCAGGTTTTACTGGGAAGATCTCACTGTCCTGCTGTCCCAAAGAGTAGCTGTCCCACTCCGGGAAAGACCTAGAAGGACCTAGAAAGACTCTGAAAGACCACAGAGCCTGGAGTGCATCAGGAAGCTCCTGTCTCCCATGAAATTGTGAAATTAAGGCACCCAAATAACTTTGAAAATCTCTTCTAAATGTTGAAAACAGCATTCTGATAATGTTTTGTCATGGTTTTAAAACCTACTTTCGTTTTTTGTGGCAATTTGGAGTGATTTGTACAAGAAATGTACCTCTTCTTTGGGATATGTTTTTAAGTAAATAATAGTTACTGTAATAGATTTTATCAAGGAGGAACTTAAAGCATTAATCCTTATAACGGGTTTAGTATTTGTAAACTTTCTTTTTCAGATGTCTAGATGGCTAATAAATCTAACCCTATGGTGTTAACAACACAGTGTATGTATTGATCTTTCCAGTTTTTAGCCATACATTAGCATTGATTTTCCTTTACACCCTTTTGGTTTATTTGCTGCTGTCTCTAGCTAAGTCAGTTTGTTTGACCATCATACAACAGCTTCCAGATAAAATCTGAATCTAGAGTCTTTCCAAGTCACATAATGTTTTCAGTTTAGAATATTAGTTAGACCCTACTTTTTTTTCCTACAGTGAAGAGAATTACCTGCCATGAATTTG
The DNA here is from genome assembly GCA_013389825.1 of Crypturellus undulatus. Classification (NCBI taxonomy): domain Eukaryota; kingdom Metazoa; phylum Chordata; class Aves; order Tinamiformes; family Tinamidae; genus Crypturellus; species Crypturellus undulatus. The sequence continues at coordinate 108,799 of VWPW01084858.1, read as the reverse complement.
TTAGTGCATTGTGTCTGTCTCTTAGCTGAATATTACATGCAACTGTGAAAACTCCCAGTAAAAAATGCTTGCCTACTAAAATGCAGGCAAATGGATGAATCAATTGGTGTGCCTCAATTTTTTTCCAGCTAAATTATCATGTGGTACATGGTAATAACTCTTTCTGTGAAGTAATAGATCAATTAGACCTTTTTTTTCCTATTGAAAAAGGGTTATATATATGATATAGGCTCTGAGAATGATTATCACAGCAATGAAAGTTATGCTACTTATGCAGATGATGTACTGCTATATTCCTAAGCATTGCCATTGTGTCATGTTGCTCCAGGCTAATATAAATGACTTTGAAATGATAAAATCACTGTTCTGGTTTGTTACAGGAACTAAAATGAGACCCCAGTGATTTCCATGCAAATCATCTCTTGTGAGACATTTGTCAGTGTCAAAGCTAAGTCTGTTGAATTCACTGTCCTCCATATGAAAGTTTCATTAAATGCTTTTTATTACACATAATGGCCTATTTTACAAGTATCTAATCTAAAGATATAGGGAGTACTAAGTTATAAGAAAATATTTCTGGTTATAAACAGCCTGCTGATAACTACTGCTTCTAATATATTCATTTTTACTGAAATCTAGAGCAAAAGTTCTGTTTCCATATCACACAATGGATTGAATTTCTAGTATTCTGTCATTTTTATGATCAGAGATTTGCCACTGCCTCAAGAAGAATTCCCTTCATCCTGTGCAGGCAAAAAGGACTGAGAAGATTCAACAGACAGACAAGGGCAAAATTTTACACTGATGCAGATCTTTTATTAAGATATGCAGTAAGAGTGCTCCAGAATAGGCACTGTTTTCTCTCCACTTGGCAATCAGATGTATCCTATTCTGAAGTATATTTAATAGTAAAGTATAGAAACTTTAAAATTTATTTTGGATTCTTGCTCTTGAATCACAGATAATTATAGATGACATGAAGTGTGACTGACATCTGTGGTAGGTAATTAGGCAACAGAATGAGAAATTATCCAGGGTGGCTGTGTACTGTCTCAGACAACTTTCCATCTCACATTCAACAATGAATATAAGTACTGTTTCTATGTGAGATTCTGCTTGACAGTGTGATTAACTTCCATAGGATAAGATATTTCTCAAAATTTTCTGGCTATTCATCACATCAAACATCCCTTTTGGCTATAATGGGTTGCAACGTCCACGTAAATATTCATCCAGTCTCAAAAGCCTGCCGGACTCATCCATCCTACACGCTTTCCCCCAGATTCCGCATACCTGTGGTGTTATCCCATATATTGTGTCTCAACCTTCTTTATATTCTTCAGTTGAAGGAAGCACTCGGCACATCCCTTCACTCTTCCTGGTGTCTCCTAGGCTCTCCTTTCTGTTCCCAAGAACATATATCAATACCTTTCAAGGTGACCTTTGGTTGTCAAATTCCTTGGATTACTCTCTCACAACACAGCATCTGGTGTGGTTCCATCCGTTTGGTCTACAGGAGATTTTCCCTAGCATTTATCAGATGTTCTCCAACTCTTTTGCAGGTCCAATTTACCCAGTAAGAGGAAACCTCTGATCTTATGACAGAGAATGAAGATGAATAAAAATATGTCAACGCAAGTTTTAAAACTACTGATAAGGTTTGTATATGCTACTGATTTTGGCTAAATGCCTTTTCTGACTGATATAAAAATAATATTGTCCTCTTTCTGTATTACATCTTGATTACTATTTTGGTATATCTGTATAACTGGAGTCAAGAAGGGGTAACAGGTTGAAAGACATGTCTTTTGATATGCTGAAGGCCAAAACAGGTGATCTGATGATCCAGTTAGGTCTTAAAATATAAAGTTAGATCTGACCTGATATAACAATCTCTAGTTTATAAATAATGATATATATTAATTTGTACATATATATTTATTTACATGTGAGTTTGTGTGTGTGTGTATACATATTAAGCTTATTTACTGCAAGGTTCATCTCAAAGAATGAGTCCACAATAGTTTTTTATTCACTTGTTATCCAGAGTGTTGTAGCTTACAAGGCAGCTCTTCACCTGTGTCCATGTCAGTTGTTGAAATGATAAAAGTCACTTCAGTTCAATGAGACACAAAGGGCTCATTAGCTAATGCATCATTTATTTGTCTGCTGACATCCATTTATTTTAGCAGCCTTACTCAGTGCTCACTAAAATGAATGAAAAGACTTAAAAAAAAACAGTGGCACTTGTCCTCTAAATAATCCTCCATCAACCAGCATGAAGTACAGAAGGCATCAACTACACTATATATCCTCTGGTTCTGACACAGTTCAAAAGATTGTTACTGTCTCTGATTTCTAAGGATGTACACAACAGCTATTCCCTTGTTCAATAAATTCAACAGGAGTACTATTAAAGTAAAAATTTATTGTGATCATTAATTATTATATATATTAATATATATAATGTATACCATTCAAGTAATGCGAACATTATCTTTAATAAGTAGCATTTATTAAATATGAATAAAAATGGTAAAGTAAATCTCTTCCATTCACCTTTACTGTGTTTATATTTATAGCGATGTGTGAATTCTTGAAAGCTGTTTTGCATCAACATTTTGTGCTTTTGAAACTACAAGTAAAAAATGCCTGTTTCTTGAAGCCATATTCCTAAAAGAAAACACATGCACAAAAACAGAATGTTTTGCAGAAATCAGAAGCTATGGACAACCCCACCTGGCAGGCAGAAAGAAGCTGGCTAAACATCTATATCTGATTACATGAGTTTGCTGAGCAGATCACATGCAGCAAGCGCTTTTTGGAAACTGCATCTACACAGTGTCATCATGCCACTGGCTGCTGCACAGCTGAGCCACAAGCCCACGATCTGCTCTAACCTCCCTTCTCTGATCCACCCCTGAGCCACCGCACTTACCAGCAGGTTAGCAATAGTTCTGCACGACTCCCTGGATTGCGGAGAGGGTGCACCAGCCTCACACATTTCCTGAAGTCAACGCATGAGAACGCCAGTAAATCAAATGGCAGCATTTTATTCAACTTGGCATTAAATGCTGTTCAGCTCTAAATTGTCACTGCAAAAATGGCACTATGGGACTCCATGTTTATCATCTCTTGATGGCTTCCATATCTATTGAGATCAGATGGTTGCTCTAAATGCCAATTCTGCAAGCTCCACCTGGGAACCAAAAGTCAAGCTGTGTTTTGTATTTTTTCTGGCTCATGTATTATGATCTAAACTACAGATTATTACAGAATTTTCTCTGTAATTCTCTCAAGGTAAGAACAAAGAGCTAGAAGGGATGCCCACCGCTGCAGAGCCTGCTCTCTGGTATTGACTGGAAAGGCTATCGTACAGGCCCTTCTATAAATGGATTTTCCAGAATCCCATTGCTGTGATCATGAGAAGCAGTCTAAAGGAATTCCAGCCAAAATGTATTTCTGGCCAGGTTAAAACAATTTGTTCTTATAGCAACCTTATCCTCTGCCTTAAATAAGAATTTCATTATCCAGGTGCTAAGCAGAACAAGCCTGACTTTCCTGCATCATGAACCAAGACCCAAGCCAAGGCTTTTTCTCTTTGACCCTTCTTACCAATGCTTGTTGGGTCCAATTAGTACACAGTCAGGCACAAGCAATTGGGAGGCAATGGCTAACAGCTGAAAAACAATAAGGAACAGATTTTTAAATTACCAAATGGGAGCCATTTACCTCCTCCCAGCTGAGATCAGTTTCTGATTGTATGAACCTTTCTCTTTTATTGCTATATTTTAAATTAACTCTTGTGACTTTTTCCAGAAACAAAGGGGAAATGCTAATGTTGTCAGGTACCAACCTCAGCTGTAAGGAGGCAAAGCTCCACCCATATCACAGAATACCGAGTTAACAGCATGCAGGCTAAGGAAATGAGGAATAAGGACATGGCCACGCATGTGGTTAAGCTACACAAAAGCTTCCCTGAGCAGAAAGCTTCCCCAGGGATTCTCATTGCTCCCTGAAACATTCTGTGCTCAGTTTTCTTGACCTCCTGTGAATGTAATTGCGCATAGCATGCAGTGCAGTCTTGTTCAGAGAGCTTTGCACACTAACTTCTATTTGAAATATTTTAGAAGGGTATCTTCATCACTGGATCACCTTTTTGTCTCATTTTCATCCTGTAATCAGATAATTAATGCAGGTTTATCTACTTCTCATTTTCCATTAGGAATGTCTAGCCTCTAAGAGAAAGTAATATTTCTGGATTTCAAGCTCTTTGCACCCTATTTCTGTTACTCCAGTTCACAGGTCACTGTTCTCTTTCTGTATCATACCTTGATTACTCTTCTGTGGTGCATCTACGTAATCTTTTGTGGACTTGGTCTACATGTGCTCTAACACCACAGGATGTGAGTCGGATCCTGTTCAAAAGCTTTGGGGTTCGCCTTGTGGGTATGGGTCTCATTCCCGCATTTATGATATCAAAGCTGCAGTTAAGTTGTTCCATTGTCTGGACTGGATCTCGCTCACAGCCTGATATCAGCCTAAAATGAAGGCAGTGCAAGTTCATATTTTTCTGCACAAAGATGATATAGACAAATGCTGTGTTAATCTATTTTATTGCATCAACAAATTTCACTGATATGACTGGTTCTAAAACTATCTATAGGTATTTATAGGGGTCCATAGGTAGCCTCTCTCCACGCTGATAATTTCCACTTGAAACAGTCTATTATGTCATTTCCTTTACCCAGCTACTTCCCACCTTCTAGTTCTTCCACTAATTCCCATTTCATCTAGCTTAATTAATAGCATCCCATGTGGCACCATATTAAACGCTTTACTGAACTCTAGGTAGATTAGATCTCCTGCATTTCTTTGTCTGGAGGATCAGTTAGCTTATCAAGGAAAGGTATCACATTAGTCTGGCACAGCCTACTCCTGTTAAATCACTGATGTATTTATCTAATTTTCTATTTTACTTCATTTAGGTGCTCTTCTGTTCACCAGTATTCAAACGCCTTTCAGGCTTGCATTCTGCTCAAGACAGACTCCCACCCTGCGACAGGTAGGTCACCATTCGTTCACATGCTGCATCAACTACTCCTGCTTCACTTCACAGTCATAAAACTGTTCCTCAGACTCAGCAGATCTAATTAAAACTCCCTGCTGCTTGACTTATAACACTGGGCCGGAGGCTGGTTATCTAATCCCTTAAGAGGTGACAGAGTGAGCTGAGTGTTGTGTCTACATCCGACACGGGTATTTTCATTTCCACAGCCTCACTGGTCACCCTACCTTTGTCCTCTGCTTCTAAGACCCTTATCTTCATGGAAAATTGAAGCGATTCAGTTTGGGTGCCATCATGACTCTGTCTGAAACTCTGCCAGCCCAGACAGCAGACAACTGCAACCCACTTCATGTCTTTTTATTCGGGCTGAAGACTTTTTTTCGCATTTGTTCCAGTTTCATTACAAATAAATGAACCCAGACTGCAAAGAAAGCAGTTGTTCACATGGCTGAGGATGATACTCTCATCATTAAAAAAAAAAAAAAGATGAACTCTTGACACCTGCAAGGTATGCAAGGAGAAGATTCTCCAGAGAAAATGTACTATTTTTGCAGGCATGTCTCTTCACTGTATTTAAGCTGAAGTCTTCAAGCTGTGAGCAGATACGGAGTCAGCTGCATATCAGAGGTAGGTGTGGAGTCAGCAGCAGAATGAATTTCATTAGAATAAGATGAAGATTCAGGGCAAAGACCCTAGACAGAAAAGCAGCAAGTAAAGTTTGGACAAGAAATTTCAAGCATAAATCTAGATATGTTGATAAAGTGAGCCTTTGGTGAAGCAGCAACAGAGCTCAGGTCACCAGCACAAGCTCTTGCTCACCACTTCAGAGTACTGCTTCTTTCAGCCTTTTTTATATTTGTCTTGGTTAAAAATCATAACAGGTAAATGGACACCTGTGTGAGAAGAGGTTATATATAAAGATCTGGCTGCTAGAACAGCTCTGGTGATGGGTGCACACTGCAGTGGCATGTCCTTAGGGCTCGGATGAGCGTGTGAGCAGTCACAGTGGTGAGAAAGGGTGATACTTTCCCAAGCACAACAGGAGGAGAGGATGAAAATGATTCTCTCCTACTAGCTTTATAGTCATTGCTATTCACCCTAGTGTCCCTTTCTACTATGATGCACAAACCACAAAGTCATGATCATTTAGTTTAGGGATACAGAATCATGGAATCATAGAATTATTGTGATTGCAAAGGACCTTCAAGATCATTAAGTTCAACCGCAAACCCATTGCCACCATGCCTACTGCACCATGTCCCTAAGTGCCTCAGTCTTAGGCTCAGACCTTCCCTGTTTATTTGGCACTCTTAGGTGAGCACCTCTCTAATTTTCAGAGTTCTTTCGTGACTTTTGGATATTATTTTCAGATATGCTTTTTGTTTGTTTACTACAAAACTAACTCCATCTCTGCTGCTGCTGACCTGACCCCTTCCATGTTGTGGAAAATCCCTTGACAGTTTCCACCATGCAGAGCATCCTCTGATCTTGCTCAGAGGGCTTGTGTTTCTCTGATGAGACGATAGACTTACTAATAAACATGAGACTTAATTTAAACTTCAAATACCAGGGAAAGAAACCATTCCCAGCCTGTAAAAGCAAGCGGGGATTAAAGAGGGCAGTATCCTAATGGAGCCCAAGCAGGCCTCCGTAATTAGCCAGCCTGGAGGCTTCGGGTGTCGCAGCACAACAGAGCAGATCCTCAGGAGGTTGTAACCCCCATGCAAAATAGGATGCTGTGTTAATAATAAATGTGAGGCTTAATTAGGCTCACAAATACTGGGAAAAGAAATCAACTCCCTGACTGTATAATTATAAAAAATATTAGAAGCACAAATACTTAAAACAACAGAAACAAAGTTTTTTTTTTTTTTTTTTTTTTTTTCCGGGCTTGTGCAGACACTATATACTCTATCTCTGGGTACAAGAGTCCTAACAGTTTTTGATTTATTTGACACTGCCTTAACTGGGATTAAATGAAGAACTTTCAATTGTGATCATGCTCCTCTTCAGCTCAAACTGCAAGACAATAGGGCAGCTCCCTTTCACAGACCCACATTCTCTGTAACCCCCTTGTCAGCCTGTATGTGTCCCTGGCGAGCAATAACCTCTCCAGCAAGGAGCCTTGTCTTCCAAAAAAGTGGAAAATAAGCAGCATGGAAAGCCAGTTCTGACTCTCTCAGAAAAATATCTTAAAATATCTGCTCATATTTTCACTAATTTCTGACAGTCTGTGAGAAAATCAAAACAAATTGCTGAGATTTTTGATGGACTGGAAAACTTCAAAGAAGAGAGTGCATAGGAAATTTAAAGAAGAATTTATGAGGCAAATTTCAAGGCAGATACTTGTTATAAGCAAATGCACATTTTAAATGATGCAGGCATTGATCTACAAGTCACTAAAGTTTATGTTTGCTTATGAGAAAGATCCTGTGCTTTTTCCTCAGAAATGTATTCAAAGCTATTTTATAGCAATTCTCCTGTTTTTCTCCATCTATACCTGGACAGTTGTGGTGTGACTTTGTTACAAAAGGAAGACTTTTGTAAGCAGAGGAAGCAAAAAAAATCATGTGTTATCAGCATATAAAGCAGTTGTGCCAGGTCAGAACAAGGGCTCAACTAGCTCAGTATCCTTTTGTTAAGAGAAGCTCCTTCCTTTTTTTTCTCCCTGTTTCTTTCTTTTTTTTTTAATCCTGTATACTACAATATAGGAAAAGAAAAAAAAAGTAGAAAATATGGTATGTAGAGGATCCTCCTTCTGCAGTAAAGTCTACCAATGCTGATAATCACTAAGTTAATGACATTTTGAGTAGAAAGCTCATCATTAAAAAAAAAATAAAAGTTGTNAGGATCCTCCTTCTGCAGTAAAGTCTACCAATGCTGATAATCACTAAGTTAATGACATTTTGAGTAAAAAGTTGTATTTAGCTCATCATTAAAAAAAAAAGAAAAGTTGTGTATGTCTTAGGAGAATCTGCCTGTTCACTTTCTTCCTCTTTTATTTTGTTTTTCACAACATTCTCTGGCAGTGAGTTTGACTGTGCCCTGTACGCAAAAAGAAAGCTTTTAAACTGTTGTCTCAGTGCTTCTTTGGCTCTCTTCCTATATTCTAGAAAACAGCAACAAAAAATCATTCCCTAGTCACCTCCACAATACTGTTTTTTTAGTCTTTTTAGTCATATTATCACCCTTCCTCTTTTATTTTGTTTTTCACAACATTCTCTGGCAGTGAGTTTGACTGTGCCCTGTACGCAAAAAGAAAGCTTTTAAACTGTTGTCTCAGTGCTTCTTTGGCTCTCTTCCTATATTCTAGAAAACAGCAACAAAAAATCATTCCCTAGTCACCTCCACAATACTGTTTTTTTAGTGTTTTTAGTCATATTATCACCCTTTTAATTTTTTTTTTTTTTTCAGTTGTAACATACTTATTTTTTCCTAATGCCAGCTAACCAGAACTGCATGCTGTGAGGTTAGTTTATCAGACTGTCTTTGAAAATTTCAGATAAACAGGGACTTCTGCTTAATTCCAGCTTCTTAGTTGGAGTCTAAGTACTGGGCAAGAGCTGGGGCTTTCAAAATTCATTAATATGGCCTGCCCTTTTCAAGAGCAGAGATGATTCCCTTCTCCTTTTTGCATCAGCAGGGGAGAGAAATTGAGCCAGTATATGTGAAAATCTTTTTTTTTTTTTTTTTAATGAAATTAATGAGATAAATGAATCATTGTAGAGGGGAGCACAATTTTAATTTCTTACTCAAGCCAGTTATTGAATCTGAATGAACAGTTCATTGATCATTCTAATGCTAACCTTGCAGGATACTGAGCAGATTTTCACCAAATGGTTTAATGTATTGCCTGACTTCAACAATTTCTACTGGATCCTTAAGAAATGTCCAGCTACAAGAGTTCCAGATAATGGTGGGAACTGGTTGTAAAACAGGATGAATAGAGAGAATATGAGAAAATTCTGCAGGAAATCCGGGAAGGATATTTAATTCAATGCTGTTACAGTGATATTTTTTGAAAAGTCTTAATTGACAGCTCTCAGAAGATTGGAAATACTTTTTGGTGCCCACTGTAGCACTCTGGCATCTCAGTGAACTTTCTTGGTGGAAATTTATGACATTCTGCAGCTACAGATGCTTCAATAGCTACCAAAGGTTTCATCCAAGACGACACAGACCATTTCTGTCTTCCTGGCTAACTCCCTGGGATGATTTCTGGGTGACTTAATGCCTTAGGTAGTCCTAGAGCATGAAACGGGATTGGCTGAGGTGTGTAAATGTGCAACCCTAGTGTGAAAGAAATACACTTCTGCCGCCCATACTTGTTCGTGCTTTTTAAGCGCAAGACAACTAGGTTGATGTGAACAAAACCAGAAACTGATGTTTTGAAGCACTTTTGCTGTAGGATCTTTCCAGAGAAAAGCAGGAAAAACTGAAGGTAGCCTGCACATTTAGGAGCAGCAAAAATCCTTCGGATGACCCTTATTTGAAGGAAAGTTATTAGAACTGAAATGCTTAATAGAATCTATTTGCAATAAGGGTTGTAAGGCAGGAAATATCTCAGAAGACAGAGGAAGTGTCAAGCAGAGGCTTAAGCTGAAATCAAACACTGCCCAGAAGAAATTTTAAATTACATCTAGAAATAGTTCCCGTGTTTAAGATCCTTGAGTTAAAAGCTGAATTATTTCAGTTCTTACATCTTTCTACTTTTAAGATCTCATGTTAGGTGGGACCAGGAGCAGAAGGGACAAGTTGCACGTTAGATAATTGTTGTTGATTCATGTAAAATAGGGCCTGAGTAAGAGCAATAAATCTGTGAATTTTTAAAGCAGGCAGCTAGGTGAGATAAACCCTCCTTTAGAGGTTTTCCTTTTTCCTGGAATTTCATCTCAGATTAGTCATAGTTTGTCTGCTAATACAAGTTGTTAAAATTTTTCCCCTAGTGAAACTACATTGAGACTCTGATTTAGAAAGAGAAGGTCCATAAAGGATTTGATGCTCCATGGCTCTGTTAAGCATTAAATTGATTTAAAAGGAGCCTCGGAAGTGCTGAAGCATTCATGCCAAGTGAGATGTCTGCCTGCCTATTTACCTTGAGATGCAGCATCATGGTAGATGTCCTCAGGGACCACTATTTATTTGTCAGGTTTTGGGTTGATTTCCTCAAATTATTCCGCACAAGTCTGGTGAGCACTGCACTTATCTCAGCAGGTCCCGCGTGTCAGGTATGTTGACTGATGAAAGGGGCCTCACTCCAGCAGGCTCAGGACTGTGAATCTAAATGGAAATGGATGCTTTCCTACACAGAACAGAGCTAAAAGCACCTTTAAAATACTAACATTAGCCTCAGGATGTTTGGTCTCCTCATAACCAAAAGCTTGGAACCCTCTAGGAAGATAATTCAGAATACATAAATTTAAACTTCTGAAGTGAATTGCCCTTTGCACAGCACTCCATTGGCTGTAAAGGGATTCCAGTGAAATCATTCTCCTTATTTTTAAAATAGTCTTTGTCCATAAGTGCCGTTCAGGTTTGTTTAGCAGAAATTTCAACTCCCTTGCAACTAAGCAAGTGTGTTATTCTCCTTTCTCACAAGAGAATACCAGTAATAATCCAGAGTGGAGAAATTCAGCCTTCTCTTTATTTCTCGTAATGCTTCTCTCTTTCAAACATGCAAAAATATGAAGAAGTTTAAAGACTGGTTTTCATCCTTCCCTTGAAATTTATGTAAATCTGGCAGGCACTGAACAGTGTGTATAACTGATATCGATTATATCAAGGTTAGAAAATTGTATTTTGTTTTTATTGCTCATATACTACATGCATTGACAAAGGTTATCAATTGAATCTAAACATTTATGAATGCAAACATTGTCAGGAATGGTCTATTCTTTTTCACCTTTTCACCTGTTATCCATAAAAAAAGTCATCATCGAAGTTCTCTACGGAAAATCCTCTACTTGGTTGCATTATGTTTGCCCACTTTGGAGACAATCACTCCATGAAATACAGTTTCGTTCTCTAGAAAAATTAGCTAAGTGTATAGAGAAGTGAAGATAGATTCATTTTAACCAGATGCTTTACAGCATGGAACGCTGTGTGCACAGCACCTTGGCAGAAACACAGGGATAGACGTGGAGAGAAACAGTTTAATAAGACTGCCTGCAGACAGACATATAATTACAACAGTACAGACTTTTGGAAAAAAATGAAGCCAAAAACCTGAGTTCTACTTTCATATTCATGGAGTAGTTAACAATAACAGCATGATCACCTCTAAATTTAGAAAGAAGAATTCTCTTTCTTTGGGACCTAGCCATGCATTTTGGCTTTTGAATAACAAAAAGTGGTTCTCAAAAACCCAGGAATTTGGGAGACTCTCTATAGTCTAAAAGAGCTGTAACTCTATCACATTAAAAAGAAAAGACAGAGACGGTATCTTAAAAACTATTTGTTGCTGAAGTCAACGGACAATTTACCAGGCATTTTTGTGGAAGTCAAGAACGTTTAGGCCAGCACCGAGTACTTTTCAAAACCTCCACATTTCATGTTTGTATTTCAAATAAACTGAGTAGCATTTCAGACATCTTTCTGTTTTATTTTCTTCACTCCCTCCCCCTACCAGGCTCTATCTGGGAGAGAGCAGAATAAAAATGAACTTTTTTGTTTTGTTTTGTTTTTAATGTAGCCACTAAACCTTGGAGTTTCCCCTGCCCAGTACACAAGCCTAGAACCACTGTCAAGAGGAGCTGAGACCTCTTAACTAGGCATTTAGGAAACGAGGTTGAGTAAAATGAAGAAACTTAAATTGTCCCCCTCCAGATTCTTTCTTAGAAAGCAATAAATGAAATTCAGTCAACACATTGTTAATGAACAGAAAAAAACCTACATGGACCATAGTCACCAGCCACTTCAAATTAAAAAATAAAATAAAATAAAATATATGTAAATCTCAGTTTTCTCTCTTCACTAGCAGAAATATACTAGAAATGTTATATAAGTGTTTAGACTCTTTTTGAAATAATTGGCATGAAAGACAAAGGCAAAACCTTGAATCAAAGATTGTTCTTTTCCATTTATAAAAATAAGCAAATAAAATAGCATGCATTATATCACAATATAATCACAGAATCGTTAAGGTTGGAAGGGACCTCTAGAGATCATCTAATCCAACCACCCTGCACATGCAGGGGCACCTAGAGCATAATTGTGACAATTCCTATACACACTAGATACAGTAGGGTTTTATTGAGTCAGATGTTGTGCACACATTGACTAAAAGCTCCAAATGAATTACAATAGAAAAGTTGTTCAAGTGAAACACATAATTGTGTCTAAAGGAGAATATTTGCCTCATTTAAAACTGTTTTTTAGCCTGTGGCACTGAACACCTTTGGAAATCTGTGGATATCTTCTGAAGAGCATTAAGGTAGTAAAATGGGCCCTAGAATAGTGAAGCCAGGAGCAAAGTGATGTGAGACCATAAATAGTACACAGCATTTATCACAGATGTGATTTTTAAAGAGACTATCAATAGCAACGGCTGGAATTCACCGATTTAAGATTGTGTATAAATTTTTTCCAGGGTTAGAATCATAGTGATGATTCCATCTATTAGCATCTTTCCAGATTAAGTCATATCCACCAAAAAACAGATAGAGAAATATGTTATTTGCAGAGTTTACATAAACTGATCTATGCTAGCATGTGGCCAATGTAGCAGACATTGGTTAGAGACATGCTTTTCTGTATGAAATATTATTATCCCATAAATGGTTTCAGCCTAATTCAAAATCTGTGTGTTTGCTAGGGATAAAATATGAACTGAAGTGGTCTTTTATAGGTCTAGGAATAATATTCACATGCATTATTAATTTTTTAAAATGAATTAAGGAGCCTCTGGGATTGGAAGAAAGATGAACCCTCAAATTTCAAGGTGACATTCAGTCAAGATGTGATCAGAAATTTTTTGTTCATGTTTTATAGCTGTCACCTTCTTGGTCTTTATGTTCCTTTCCCAGAAGTACCTGAAGCTGGCTATTATTGGGGCTGGAAGAGTTGGCTATTGATCTGATTCTCAAGTAGAATTGCTAGGTTTCAAAGAATGACTTTAAGTAGCTGGGCTGACACATCAGAGGCACCATTCACACTTTTTTTTTTGATGTAACATTTTGACACAATGGACAAAGAAACTATGTAGTCCATTGTTGAAAGAAATGGCATTCAGATGAGCAAACGTAGACATCTACCGTATAACGGTCTACTTCCGAACATAACATCAAAACTCATTTTAATCAAATGAGAAAAAGGCGCTTTTGTTGCAACATTTTTTATAATCTGCAGCAGATTCTTAAAATGGGTCTGTTACTTACTTACTCAGTGTAATGAACAAATGTATGCCTAGGTTAACTCCTTCAAATGCCTCTCATTCACACTGCAATGTGGATCAAGTTTTCCACAAAGGCAAAAAGGGATAGGAAAAACATATGCATATGAATAATTCCAATTATAGTGAATTATATCAAAAGAAAAAAAAGAGAACCAGAAGCAATACAGACATCTATTCTTCAGTCAATCTTTACAAGTGTCTAAAAAAAGATTGCTATATGTACTAGAATCTCCCACATCTCCTTTCAGTAATATATATAAAAAAAAAATTAAAAAAAACACAGCAATTATATTCTCTGCAGGAGACAAGCATTTGAAGTAAACAGTCTCTGAGTGTGACCAGACATAGTCATTTCCATGCTAGGTATGTGAAGACAAATAGTGCCTCCTTTGTCATTATCTTACTCTGCAAAGCGTGGCCTGCTATTATAATTGCAAAATAAAAACACACTTTCTCTTGCGTTGTGATACACAAATCAAAACCCCTGTGATCTCCTGTGTCATATATACACCTGCAAACAGATAATACACAGCAGCTTGCAAATTCAGCTGTCTGTTCAGCAGTTCCAGGAAGCAACTGATCACAGAAGGCTCTCCTACCCACCTCTAGACTAGTTGTTTGATGCTGGACCATGGCTGCAGTGAATAACCTCCAAACATCCTGCTGGTCTTGATGGGCACAAGGGCATGAAGACAGGGCTCTGGGAGGCACTTTCTTCCCATGTGGGAAAGAGAGAAAGTGAAGAGCAGCCAGAAGGGCCAGTTGTCACATGTCACAGGCAAGTTACAGTGGAAACACACACTGTTTGTCCTTTTGGATGGATCTGAGTGAGTTTGCTGAGTCTTTGCCAACTGGACATTGATCGGTGTAGAAATCAGGAGACCAATATAGATCTATGCACACACTTTTAATACACACCTTAGCAGATGCAATTGGATTCTGTTAGAATCTGGGACAAAAATATTTTCTTCTTCATATCTGGAGTCTAGACCAAGATGGAAATGGCATCTTCCTATTTTTTCCAACAATGTGTAGTCCAAGTCACTGGAGAATGTTCTTAGAGAACTAGAGGTTTAAGGTGAAAAAGAATCCATATTTTTAGATTCACTCTCCCTGGTCATCCCACTGGTGGGGTTTGTTAAAAATGGAGTGTGGGAGAAGAGCTTAATTTTAAAGCATAAACATATTACTCATCAATTTCCTAAGGAAAATAGTCCCTTTGTCATATATTCCATTACTAAATATTTTCAGATAATGACACTCTGCCCCACTGTTTTAACCAGCCTGTAGTATTCATTTTCAGTTGTGAATGGTATTTCACTCAAATCCTCTGTTTACTACGCCAGCTAATTTTTCCCGGCACAATTGCCTGCAGAGGTGACCCTTGATTTCAAACATTGTTCCCAAATACAAACACAGCTGGATGTGTAACAAAATCAACCCCAAACAATATATAACACATAGCTGAAAACCCTACATATTTTGACATGTGTTTTGATGCCAGTGTCCATCTTAGACCCAACAACATTTTAAAAAAACAAGAGCAATGAATGCCAGAAACATATTTCACTCGTAGTGGGATACACTGCGGTTTTCTTTTTAAATAACCCTCCTTAGATGGAATTCGCTAAACTGTTAGCAATAATTTCCAAGGGTTAGAGCTGTCATTTAAGCCAGGAACTAAATCATAGGGTTTATCTACATTTATTTACTTGAGTAATTAACTTCAGCAAATCACTTAGCTAACTTTTCCTGGGCTATTATCAAATATAACAAGAGAATTTCATAGAATCATAGAATCACAGAATGCCTAAGGTTGGAAGGGACCTCTAGAGGTCATCTAGTCCAACCCCCCTGCACACGCAGGGCCACCTAGAGCACCTGGCACAGGGCTGCATCCAAGCGGGTCTTGAAGATCTCCAGAGAAGGAGACTCCACAACCTCTCTGGGCAGCCTGTGCCAGTGCTCTGTCACCCTCACCATCAAGAAGTACTTCCTTAAGTTCCCGTGGAACTTTTTATGCTTCAATTTATGGCCATTTCCTCTGGTTCTGTCAGTGGCCACCAGTGAAAAGAGGCCAGCCCCATCCTCCTCATTGCCTCCCTTGAGGCACTTATAGACACTGACCAGGTCCCCTCTCAGCCTTCTCTTCTCCAGGCTGAACAGGCCCAGCTCCCTCAGCCTCTCCTCATAGGGCAGATGTTCCAGGCCCCTGATCATCCTCGTGGCTCTGCGCTGGACTCTCTCCAGCAGCTCCACATCCCTCTTGTACTGTGGGGCCCAGAACTGGACACAGTTCTCCAGATGTGGCCTCACCAGGGCTGAGTAGAGGGGCAGGATCACCTCCCTCGACCTGCTGGAGATGCTCCTCTTAATGCATCCCAGGATGCCATTGGCCTTCTTGGCCACGAGGGCACACTGCTGCCTCATGGTCAACCTGTCGTCCACCATGACACCCAGGTCCTTCTCTGCAGAGACAGATTTTGCAGTCTTTTGCATGAGCACTCAAACTATAATCTAAGCCCCTTCAAGTCAGATAACTTAGAGATAAGGCTACAGAGTGACTCTGAATAGGTATATCTCCAGACAGATCTTCTGGATGTTAATGGCCACAAAAGTGGTGGTTGGAAGTCTGTACTTAGCCTTGGAATTGTATTTGGAACAGAGTGGGAAATGTACAATAATAATGAGCAAATTAGGATTCCAGCTTGTACTATGTGTGGTTAACTCCTCCTGGGCTTACCCCAGGAGTAAACAAAGGAAGCCTACATATCTCTGTTATTGTTTTACCACAAGGACAGAATATTTTCATCTCCTCCAGTTTACCACACACCACTACAGTCACTTGGTGACTGTCACTGTAGACTCATGAACTCTCCCGAACCTTTTATTTAAAGTAGCAACATATGAAGAGCTCTTCTGAATCATCAACTCCAACTGCCTGTTGCAATGGCAAAATATATTGTTGCTTGCTCCGCAACGAAGTCGGGATGGCCCAGGATGCATGCTATACGTAAGCTTTTATTGATCAAGTAGGCACAGCACTTCAGACCCCACGCTCGCGCGTGCACATACGTGCGCAATCCCGCCCGCCCTGAGTCCGTCTTATATACTCTTCATCCTCATCATGGCTGCACGGTGATTCCTGATTCACTGTTCCACTCAGTTCTTCTTCATTAACGACTTCCACATCTTCACGTCCTTTAAGTTATTTATTTGCTGCAGTCCGTATCTCTCCAGATGGTTTCAAGGACGTGGTAGCCTGAGAAAGTTTTGGCGCTCAGATCAGCTGAAGGCTGTCTCACCAATTCTTAGTTCCCACAATATATATTTAATTTTTCACATTATGTCCATGCCTTATGTTTCTTCTTCATTTAATACTTGGTCAGCTACTACTGTCAAGAGATCATTTGGTCATATATCTACTCTATTCCTAGCTCTGCTGCACATAGTAACATGGAAAGGAGTTATTGACAGAGTCACAAAATGGTTGAGGTTGGAAAGGACGTCTAAAGATCATCTAGTCCAATCCACCTGCTCCAGCAGGGGCACCCAGAGCACAGGGCACAGGGTGGCATCCAGGTGGGTTTGGAAGATCTCCAGAGAAGGAGACTCCACAACCTCTCTGGGCAGCCTGTGCCAGGGCTCTGACACCCTCACAGCAAAGAAGTTATTCCTCATATGGAGGTGGAACTTCCTGTGTTTCAACTTACACCCGTTACCCCTCATCCTGTCACTGGCCACCACGGAGAAGAGCCTGGCCCCATCCTCCCTACAATCACCCCTAAGGTGTTTATACATATGGATGAGATCTTCTCTCAGCCTTCTTTTCTCCAGACTAAACAGGCCCAGCTCGCTTAGTCTTTCCTCACACGATAGATGTTCCAGTCCCTTAGTCTTTTGTCGCTCTCCGCTGGACCCTGTCTAGAAGCTCCATGTCCTTCTTGTCCTGGGGAGCCCAGAACTGCCCCCAATACTCCAGGTGCGGCCTCACCAGAGCTGAGCAGAGGGGCAGGATCCCCTCCCTCCACCTGCTGGCAACGCTCCTCCTAATGCAGGCTAGGATCCCACTGGCCTTCTTGGTCATGAGGGCACATTGCTGCCTCATGGTTAACCTGTTGTCAATCAGGACTCCCAAATCCCTCTCCACAGAGCTGCTTTTCAGCAGGTCAACCCCTAATCTCTACTGGTGCCTGGGGTTATTCTTCCTCAGGTGCAGCACCTTGCACTTGTCCTTGTTGAACCTCATGAGGTTCCTCTCTGCCCAACTCTCTATCCTGTCTAGGTCTCTCTGAATAGCAACACAGCTCTCAGGACTATCAGCCACTCCACCCAGTTTGATGTCATCTGCAAACTTGCTGAGGGTGCACTCTGTCCCGTTATCCAAGTCCTTGATGAATAGTACCGGGCCCAGTACTTACCCCTATGCGACATCACTGGCCACAGGTCTCCAAACAGACCATGAGCCCTCTGAGCTCTGCCATTCAGCTAGTTCTCAATCCACCTCACTGTCTCCTCATCTAACCCACACTTCCGGAGCTTCCCGAAGAGAATCTTATGGGAGACTGTGTCAAAAGCCTTGCTGAAGTCGTCTCTCCCATCACCCAGCCAGCTGGTCATCCCATCGTAGAAGGCTATCAAGTTCATCAAACATGACTTCCTCTTGGTGAATCCATGCTGACTACTCCTGATCACCTTCTTTTCCTTGGTATACCTACAGATGGTCTCTAGGATGAGCTGCTCCATCACCTTTCCAGGGATGGAGGTGAGGCTGACCGGCTTGTAGTTTCCCAGCTCCTCCCTCTTGTCCTTTTTGAAGACTGGAGTGACACTGGCTTTCTTCGAGTCCTTTGGCATCTCCCTCGCTCTCCATGGCATCTCAAAGATGATGGAGAGCGGCTGAGCAATGACCCCGCCAGTTGCCTCAGTATTCCTGGGTGCATCCCATCTGGGCCCATAGATTTATGGGTGTCCCTAACCCAATCCTCCTCAACCAGTGGAAAGTCCTCCTCTCTCCTGGTTCTCTCTCTTGTGTCTGGTCTCTGTAGTTCATGGCTAGTAGTTCGTGACTAGCCTTAGCAGTAAAGACGGAAACAAAGAAGGCATTCAGTAACTCCATTCTCTGCATCCTCCATGACCAAGGTACCCTGCCCATTCAGCAGCAGACTAACATTTTCCTTAGTCTTCATCTTGCTGTTGATATATTTATAGAAACCCTTCCTGTTGCCCCTGACATCTCTCTAACTAATTCCAAATGGGCCTTGGCCTTCCTCATTGCATCTCTGCATTCTCTGACAATGTTCCTATATTCTTCTCATGTAGTCTGGCCTTTCTTCCACATTATTCATGCACTCTTTTCCTAGTTAATTTTACCCAACAGCTCCTTCTCCATCCACACAGGCCTCCTACCCTCCTTGCTCGACTCCCTTCTTGCTGATCCTCAGTTTGGAGAAAGTGATGTTTGAATATTAGCCAATTCTCCTGGATCCCCTTTCCTTCTAGGATCCTGTTCCAGGAGATTCCTCCAAGAAGCTCCCCGAAGAGGTCAAAGTTAGCTCTCTTGAAGTCCATGGTTGCAATCCTATTTCTTGTCCAGCTTCTTCCATTCAGGAGTGTGAATTTCATCATATCACGGTCACTGCAGCCAAGACTGCCCCCAACCCTCGCATTTCCCACTAGACCATTTCTGTTCATTAGTATCAGGTCTAGCAGCGCCCCTACCCTTCTTGGCTTATCAACCACCTGCATCAAGAAGTTATCTGCAGTGTTCTGCAGGAGCCTCCTGGACTGTCTGTTCCTACCTGTGTGATTGTCCCAGCAGACATCAGGGTGCTTGAAGTCCCGCCTTAGGATCAGGGCCTGGGATCAGGAGGCTTCTTGCAGCTGGCTGTAGAAGGCCTCATCCACTTCCTTTCCCTGGTCAGGAGGCCCGTAGTAAACTTCCACAACCGTGTTGCTCTTGTTGGTCTGTCCTTTAATTCTCACTCACAGGGTCTTATTAAGCAACAGAATTCTCTGAAGCTTTTGTCTCTTCCATGTGTCCGTCATATTTAGGATAGCTGAAGTTTTATTAAAAAGAACAGCACGGCAGCATATTTTCTTCAAGATTTTCTGTCTTTAAGTGCATAAATTTTATATGTATATATATTTCCGTATATCTCTATATAAAAATCCTCAAACCATTGCCAAATGTTCAAAAGCAGACTTAAATAGGTAAAGTTTTAAGCAAGTGTGTTAGATGGGTACTTTAAAATAAATTGTTGCATAGCAAAAAATACAGATGTCTCTTTTGCAAATGGATGAACCCTTCAATCTTCGTCACGTATTATGAATATCTCTGGCCAAACCTGGATTCAAATAAATGTAAATAAATTGCTTCATGCTGCATGTGAATCTCTCCATTATATTTCTGGAGTTGTTTTGGAAACTTCTTATTATCTGTTTTAGTGTTATTTTTATTTTGCTCTTAATCTGTATTTATATGGTATGAATAAATCTAGAAAATGAATTTTATTGAGGCAGGAGTGGACTATGATTTAGGGAACCAGATAATAAAATATTAATAGTTCACAAATTCACTCCATGCCTCAGTGAAAATCTTTATTGATCACAAGCATTAAAATCAGACTCTGTATGTAAAATATATGCATCAAAGTGTGCTATTGTGCCCAGCAAGCCCTAAATTACAGTAGACCTTTTCAGCAACCATGTGGCTTTGTATTAAAAGGTAATACAATGTGATAAAGCATCAAAATGAACAGTTGAGCTTTGTACTTTATATAAAATGCATGTATCAAACAAAGAAAAATCTTTGTAAAAATATGCTTAGAAAATAAGGCTAGAAAGCTGGGGGTGATGTTTCAGCTGTAATATGCCATACTGATGAAAGACTCCTGTTTCAATAACCACATCTCAATGTAAGAAAACAGCTTTAATTTATTTTTCTACAGCCCTAAGAGGGCTTCACTGAATTTCTGTCCTTTGTTTGTATTCCAAGCACATACCTTCAGAATTTTTGAGATGTCTGAATGTTGTTTGATTTGCATCCAACTTGCTGACACAGCCCTAGTTTTGTTGCAGATCAAATAATCTAGCTTTTTGGAGGCGAATGATTAGGAATTCTTATTGATGATTTATACAGTCCTGAATAAACTCATTTTATTTGGCTTGTCATAACCAGCTTTAATTTTCTGTTCTGCTAGTAAAAGGCTTAGTGGTTTGTTTATTGTACTGCTATAATGTCAACAACCTAATCTACTTTAAAGAGCAAAGTCAATATTGTATTTTATTAAAGCAAATGTGAAGTTTAATTATATGTTTCAGTTAACCTTGGCTTTGTGTTAGCTTTATCCTGCTAATACTATTTCCCATAAGTAAATCTTTATTCAGAGTTCTCGTATCCTTCTCCTTGGTCTAAGAGCCACCAGGTGATGCCTCTAGCAGGGTGCATCTGAAAGGAGTAGGTTATTTTTTCCATTCTGTTGTGGTCTCCCTCGTGTGTGTAGTGGCTGTCCTAGGACCACTGACCATATAAATGGGTAGAAAGTTGTACGTGGTATTGAGCCTGACCCTTGATGAAGCCTAGGATACCAGCCATTCTTGTTTTCTCTGAGATGCTGCTCTCGGCCAGGTCCCTGGTGGAGTCTGGGAATCCATAGGGTATCCAAGACATCCACATGGAGTGGAAGATAATGATGCAGGACCTGCAGGAAACCATATATCTGAAATCTGTATGTAGTCAAAACAAACACCTCCTCACAGCAAAATGCATCATATTTCTGTAGCCTGGAAATTGTTTCAGTATTCAAACAGCCATTTCACCACAAGGAGGAATAGTCACAGACCAAGTATGACCTGCTGAGTCTTGGCCCCCATTTGCCTGGGCAGATGCCGCCAGGAAGGGCAGATGCGGGATTCTGGGTTCTTCTCCCTTGTGTGATCCTGAAGCTCAATTCAGTTCTTCTACAGACACATTATGTCAGACAAAACCTGTGCAAAAAAAAATTCTATTGCTAGAGAATGCAGTGAAGCAGAAGAATGAACAGTTTGCCTGTTTTTGAAGGTGAACCTGAATAGCCGTACCTAGATATCTTTAGAAGTTTGGTAGGGCTGAGATCACCAAGATTGGAGAAAGGGAGTAAAGGTGAAACAAAAACTCAATATTCCTCAAGGGAGGAGGGGTAGTGGTAAGTTAATATGGAAGTGAAAGGGGTGTGGATCACACCTGCAAAGCACATATTCATATTCAGGATCTCATTAAAGTGATGACTGATTTTCAAATGTCAAGTCAGAGGAAGCTGCAGGTGCTCTGAAAGTCAGTCTTTTTTTCTGCACACATTCATCAGTAGGCAGAGTTGGAGCCAAAGAATATCAAATGCTACATACATTTTTAACCTTTGTTAATTCTGTTTGAAAAAAAAAAAAAGGAGAAAGGAGTTCTTAAGTCTAATTCAAAAAAGTAATTTGCATATTGGGCCCTATCATCTTTTTTTCATACGTTTTTAAAGCTTGATACGGCCAAGAGTTGGAAGCTTAAGTTCAGTTAGGTTAAAACTTCAAACCATATGATTACTTACACAGAACTTACTGAATCTCTCAGACCAGTAAAGCATACCTTTAAGTAAGTTCTTTGAGATGCAGAGATCAACTCTATTTTGAGCAATGGTAATATACCCCTTTTAACTTTTCTCTTTTATCACTGCTTGCATGTTTGATCTTTTTAAAATTAAAAAGCAATTTATATTAGCTTAAATAGATAAATTAAAAAGGAAGATGAGAAAACAGTTTATTTTTCATGGAAATTCACTTCACCCGCACTTTAAATCTAAACAATTCAAAAATTTTACTTTCTGGGAACTAGTTGTTTCAATCTCAAATTATCAAACTTAAAAATGAAAGAATTTCCTGCTAGAAGTCTGAAAATTTTTTTGTTGAGAATTATATGGGTTTCACATTAGCTGAATCATCAAGGTACGAAGAAGCCAAAATTCTCTTAACCATAGATTACAAGGAATCAGGTGCAGTGAAACAACATTTTGATATAAAATGTATTATACACTAAGAAAAGTTCAGCAAGAGGTAATGAAGTATTTTTCACCGCTTCTTCATTTGCTGCTGTGTTTTTAGTTCCACACAGTTCCTGCAATGCTGCCATAAAACTTGTTATCAAAATAATGCCTTAAGCTTTTGTCAGTTCAAATTATTCTTCCACCATCAAACTCTTATTGCCAGTAAGATATTGATTCAAGATAAATTTCTGCTGTCACTGGTACTGCCCAATTAAGGTGATTCTCCTGGAGCAACAAAAATGAATCAATATTGTCTACATATAGCTCCCCATCCCCATTCAGGCCATGAGGCACATTTAATATGTTAAACAAATGCATACAGACAAATAGATTAGTCACTCTGCTAAATTAATTTTAGTGACATGCTTCTATTCATGCTTTGATTTACAGGAAAAGAACCCCCCTCATTCCCAAAAGGAGAGTTTATGCTTCAGTAGGATAAGTAACGTCTAGCCAAGCATCGCTCCTGGGCAGTCCAATGAAGTTTCTTTGAAGATTCAGTAATCGACCCATGTGGATTAAAGGGTGCTTCACTAGACTGACTAGCAAAAAAGAATAAGGAAACTCATATTCGACCCCTAATAGCCAGAAAAAAAAATTCCCTGATCCCCACAGGTGATAACTTTATGCTCTGTAGCATGAGAGTTGATTATCCTTATCATTATGGCAACATACATAATGATAAATGTTATTAGAGGCCATAAAATTATCCAACCCTTTAAAATTTCTGCCACAGTATTTAAATCAAATACCTTCTTCAGTGATAAAATCCAAATTGCTGAATACAGATTCCATATAGATGTATATTCTTTTTTATTCTAAATTCACTTCCAATTTAATTTAACTATACTATTCCCCATGCACCATGTCCTTCATAATTTTGACAGTAAAATCTCCTAAAACTCTCCTCCTTATGCAGCTAAGCAATTCCAACCTCTGCAACACCTCAATTTATGCTCTGTCTGTAGCATTTTATTTTGTCCCTTGGTGAATTTTGTAATTTCACATGGATTTTTCCTAATATTGGGTGACCACAGCTGGGTTCAGTGCTACTGAAGTACACTATTCATTAATGCTACATAGTATATTTGGCCATCTTGGCTCTGCAGATTTTAATCTGTTTTAGCACACTTGCCAAGTTGTCCATGGTAACCTTCCAGGTTATTTTTCACAGGAATTCTGTTGAGTATATATGAAAAGCTTTAACTGTTTTGCCCATTACTACTGGTCAGTTCGCACTCCTTTAGTGCTTCTGTACTAATATAAAATATTCCTTTTTATTCACTCAGCTTTTTGGAGGGTGGGTATGTTTCAAATAATTTAAACTATTTTCCCTCCTCTGTTTATTTAAAAGAATGAAGTGACTCCAGATTGGTTTTGTTTTCATTTGTGAAGGGCTTCATTTGATCTGTCTTTCGCTGTTAACAATGAAAACAATAATAATATAAGCTAAAGTGCTGTGCTTTCTGTGCTATGAAATTAAGGTCATTAACTCATGTGTAATTTGATCTCAAGTGGTAATATAATTTTCCTTCTCTTCAGCTAACATTTGCTGCAGACAATGAGCCTGAGTTTTGATTATGTGACTTGATGCAGGTCAGTATAATCACTGTGTCTGTAATCATAAGTCCAAGAGAGAAGAGGTCCAAGCAGGTCCTCTCATTACTATGCAGGAAAAGGTGATCAGAAATTCAGAGCATTGCGACTGCTTCCTCATTCCTCATAAAACATCAGAAGCAGTACACAGCACCTGGTGATCTATCTCCTTGTAGGGCTATCATAGTCATGCTTTCTGGAATACTATTATATTTTTCACAAAGATTTATGGACCAAGCCGTTGATGAGAAGTCATAAATAATGAGTGAATATACACAGTGGAGCAGGTCAGATGTTCCTCCCTTTCTTCATGAGAAGTTTAGAATTTTCTCAGTTCTTCAGGTCAAGCATTAGCTGCTGAAACCTGCTCCTTTGGGCTGATGTCTCTGCAGTTTGGCTGGTTATTCAAGTATTAATAGTATGACTTCCTTTTTGAGGTGCAAAATGGTGAAATGAAATGAAATCACATTTTCATGACTGTAAGTGATTCTGATTTGCAGCTTTTATTGGGAAAAGCACTTTCCCAACTACAAGGCACTGCTTGTAGTTTCATACTTGAATTGCTATGAACCAGAAAACAAAAGTGTTTTGAAAAGGTACATGTTAAAAAGTGATTTTGCAGAGAAAAGAATAGCACTACAGGGCCCCTTGCTTATTTTGTCTTATTGACACTGTCAGATGTGGTCCAAAGACAAGTAAAATGATATTTTTTCCCACCACTTCTACTGTAAACTCTCTGGGGAAGCTAACATACAAAACATTATCTTCCTGGATTATGGATCAATAACAATAATAAGGCATTTGCAGATCATACTCTTCCCTCAAGTGCACCTGTGTAATTCAATTCTCATAAAAATTCATCCTTCCTTTGCATCTGAGGAGCATTGCTGAATTGTTACTACTGTTTCACTTACACTGAATTCACAACTGGAATTTGAGCATTATTCTTATTTATTTAATAGACCAGGAATCCCTTGTCTTTCACTGAAAGGCGCATAGCCTGGATCAAACATTTTCTCCCAACAGACTTGTACAGAATTCAATAGGATAACCAAGTCTTTTTAAACCCTGTTGTAAACTGCTGTGTAACATTGTGCTGTGCTTTCAAGTTCATTGCTTTTCACAACATACTCTCATTACTTGTGAAGAGTCTCCTATATAAATCCCCTACCTATTTCACAGGGCTGGTCAGAAGCAGAAGGTGCTTTGAAGTCACTGAAGATAAGACACTGAAGAAAATCATGGTATTAATGTCTATGGCCATGAAGTTACTTCAAACTTTAAGGAGAAGAAATGTCTGTTGGTATTTTACTGTCATCTGAGACACTTGCAGCAGTGGTTGCTGTGTTTTATTCACACAATATGAATTGTGTGACATGAAAATTCATGGATAACAAATCAGTCACTTCAAAAGACCACATTTTATCTTAATATCTGTGTTCTACAAGAAACTCGGTGGTAGAGGAACATTAGGAAATCCTCAGATCAATACATATAGCAGCTACCTTCCATTTCTGAGTAACAGGGGAAAAGGGAATTGCTGAAAACATGTTCCTTTTTCGTTGGCTCTGTAAGGCCTTTATTCTCTGATAAAGAAATGGAGTGAAATTCAGAGTTATAATTAGATTTAGGTTCTGTAGAAGTGAACTTCAGCATATGGATTGCAATTAACTCCTCCTGACAGTTAGAATAAAACACAGAGACTAATGATGTCATCCTTCTCTTTAAAAAAGGTCATATTCAAAATACAATTTAGGTACCAAAAGCAGAATTCCAAGCAGAATTCAGCTATATACATTCCAAATTTTAATCCTGGAAAATCCATTCAGCTACTACCTCTTGCTGGCAACTGAGCTCTGGAGTCCTTATTTCTGGAGTCCCCTGGGTCCCACAAGTCATGCGGAGGGAGCTCAGGTGGGGACATCACTCGCTAACCTGCTGATTAAGGCACTCGCTGGAGAGAGGCTAGGCTTTAATCTCAGCTCTGTAACTGTACTGACTAAAACACAGAGGCAGTCTCTGGAGCATGGACCTCGCCGGTATGTCAGCTAATCCGCTGAATGATGGTTTTAACAGCCTCAGGCAGAAGTTGACATTAAACCCAGATCGTCTGCTTCCTGAGGAAGTTCCCTAACCACTGACTACTGTGTTAGAGAAGAGTGCTGTAACCACCTTTAACTTCTGCATTTTGAAATGAGAGTGAGTCAGGCTCTATACTCTGAAAGAAAGGAGAAAAGCTTCTTCTGTAGGAATGACCCCCTGCATGAATGTCAGGAGGTCAGGACTGGCTACCTGAGACAGGGATGCTGAAATAAATCCCTGACCTCTGTAAATGCCTTTTGGCTGACTTACTTAGACTTCACTGTTTGCAGAGGGCTTCCCATTTGACACCCTACAGGCCTATGCATTGATGAGCTATTAATTAGTATCCATAATTCTCATTCAACCTTATTTAAAAAGAAGGGTCATTAAACCCTTTGATAGGGGCTTGAAGAGTCCTTGAAAGGAGCTGGCCATGCCAATTAAAGGGGATCGTCTTACATATAATGCTTATTTTAAAGAACTGATGAATATGCTGTCTTGCATTTCGTGACTTGTGTCTTCTATAATATCCGTTCCTTGTCTAGCCAGGCTCCCTTTCCTTGCATTATAATTTCTACGTACTACGTTCTGCTCACCTACCATGTTTATTCTACCTCATGGTGGCAGGCGGAGATAAATCGGAGCTGTGACACAGACTATGTTCTGGTTCTACATACCCATCATGTATTAAGTGATCTGACTAGCACTATTTTCATATGATTTATTTTCTCTAACCTTCTCTCTGGTCTGAGGTGGAAACTGAGTGTTGATTTGGAATGATGTTAGTTTTGTCCCCTTAGGCCATGCTCCACACGCTCAGCAGTGCTGCTCCTGGGAGATGCCAGTCTCCGTGGCACTTCAGTCCTCCAACTGCTGTTGCTGCTGTGGCCACCTCCAAGGGGTGAGATTCCAAATCCTTGGGATTCAGCAACACAGACATACTCACCAGCACGGCAGCCTTGGTGGGGCATGAATCTGCATTCTTCTTCAGCTCACTGTGAGAGGCAGGTTGTGATTTTTGTTAGTTTTTTGCTGGTGCTATTCTTCAGCCCAGGTATTTAAGTAAGGGCTAGTGTTTCTCTGCAGCTGAAACTGCAGAAAGCTTCCTTCTTCCTTCGACTTGACAAAACAAGCCCTGGCAGGCATGGCTAAAAGGCAACCAGGAACAGCTTCCTAGTCTGTGATTTATCTCCCACTGGTACCGTGAGGTGGAATAAACATGTCAGATGAGCAGAAGTTTGGGGTCAGGAATGTAACAGCTTGACTAGGAAACAAGCAGGGCTCCGACCTGAATTTAACATATACTTTAACATATGCCATCTCGGATCAACCCCTAGGTAGTTCTATTTCCTTAAAAGACATTTACTCTCACAGCATATTGCATTCTTCCATGACAGGGGACATCATTGTCCTCATGCTTTGATTTTTTTTATGTAGAAATCCCTACTGTAATCCATAACCCCTTAAATCACTCAAGGTAGGGCACAATGCTCTGAATTTGCCCAGGTGTTCTGTGAAAGACCTAGTAGCAGTACTAGGGTTTTCAGTAGTCTGCCTTAGTGCTGTATTTTGGGAAACATTGTAAGGCATCAGACAACCCAGGCACTATTTTGCTGCATGATGTTTTGTTCCAGGTCATGTCCTAATAGTGTTGTATGAACTGCTGCATAAGTAATATTTGTGTGGTTGGAAAAATGGCCTTTGCAAGTATTATCTTATTGATTTTCAAGTCAAACACAATTTACAGAAAAAAATAAAATAAAATATATCTGTGCTTGATTGCCCCATATACAACTCCTCCCAAGTTACATTTTTCTTTGCCCTCCTCTGCACTTTTGATTGTAATTTAAATTGTTAATCTCCTAAGAGGAACTCAACTTTTCTCAATATTTTATCCTGACGACACTGTATTAAAATTTGCACAAGAAATCATATTATGATTCTACAAGCTGACTCATCTGTACAAAAGAATTCCAAAGAGTACACTTAAGCTTTAGATAAAATTTCCTAATTAAAACCAAACCATGTGGTTGTTCTTTGGCTGAAGTAAACTGGGATAACTGTACACAGTGTCTTAAACCAGTGAGGACTGCACTCTGGACTCCTCTGTTGACTTGTACATGAAAAGAAATTTCATGTGTTCATGTGTTCTTACAGAGCAGAAATGCATTGAAAGGTCAAATATAAGAACTGGTTTGTAAATTACTTTGAACTATTCTCAACTTGTCTCAAAGGGATTTCAGTGAAGATTCTATAGTTTTCCTATAGAACTACTGGATCAATGAAGTAAGCTTAAATTACATTTAAAAGTTTTGGTGTTTTAGATGCATGAATTAGAAAACATGAGTTAAAAATATTTATGTTCTGTCACATAACAGATTTACAGTAGATTCATTGTTTTAATGTTAGTTTTCTTTCTACTGTGTACACAATAGGATAATCCACAACAGATAAAAATGTACTTCTGCATTTATTACTATTACTTGTAATAATTATTGCTATATCTGTTAATCAGGACAATTTGCACTAAAGAACAAAATTTATCTGTGGCAAACCACTTTGCATGGAGAATCTAATTATGTTTTAATTGGTAGAATGATTTCTATGTCTGTCACTTCTGCTTTTTTTTTTAAACTAGTTTATTCAGGTTCTCTGCTCTATTCCTCTTTCTCTTCTCACATCTATTTTTATAGGCTGATTTCTGCTACATTTTATTTTGTTGAAATACCTTTCTCAGTCACAATCTGTAAAAGTCTGACTGCAGGTCTTTACATAAGATAGATCTCCTTTTAATTACTTTATAGAATTTATAAGAGAAATGTAATGAATCTCATATTTCCTTAATCTGAAGTACTGAAGAAATTTAACATCACTCCTTGAGACTCTGCCAACCAGAATGTTTTCCATGGAGGTGAAGCTTCCACGGTTTTTTGTGGTCTGATATTCATACTATTATTTCTGCACATATCCAGTGCTCTTCAAAAAATGGAGATCCTCAGCTTGTTTAACCAGTCACATTCTTAGGAGCTCCTCTGTACATAAGCCAGTATGTGTCTATGCCTATTGAATCTTTGATTCAGGGAAGATCTAGCCTAATATGCGACCTGAAGTGGAATAGGATTCATGCCATCTCACTTTAGCCGTATAAACATTGGTTCAACTAGGCTAAACTAGTCTCTAGGCTTCTGTAGTTGATGCACAGAGATAGGCACCTCCATAAGGTGGCATTCTTTTTTACGGCACTTTCCTTTCTTTGGAAACCTAGACAAGGATATGGGGAAAAGCAGTGCTTTCTGAGATCACATCTTAATATGGAATCAGGCATGAATGCTGTCTTCACCACTCTCTGGTCACCGGTATCCTTCAAGTGTGAGTTGACAGAAAATCTATTAATACCCACACAAGAACGAAGAAAGATCGATAAACTGAGAAGCTTTATTTTTTCGTAGGGGCTGCAGATCCAGAATCAGCCAAGTGCCTTTCAGCCATCTGAGGCAGGAGAAGCTGCAGGTCTGCACTGATGCTGCATTGGTTGCACTGGCTGCATCTCTACTCACAGACAGAGACCAAGGATGACGCTCTGACCTCAGCCCAAATGGGTTGCACTCCTTCGTGTCCACATAGCTCAAATCTCTTCCCAAAGCAGGGTTGCTAGTTGGTTAGCTATTCCCTGACTACTCCCATGCATTGGCTGGAGGAGTGTTCATTAGCATGAGCTCAAAATTGCCAGAAGCACCCTGAAAATTATACTTGATCCATGCCTCTCAGTAGTTGAATTTTGACAATCCTCTCCACTCTTTTTGGGGAATTTGGTAAATTATGACAAATCTGAAATATTTACCCCAGCTATTCTCCTTCCTCCTTCTCTCCTAGCTGGTCTTTAACTCCGTGTAATGAGGAAATAAATAAATAAATAAATAAATAAATAAATAAATAAATAAATAAATAAATAAATAAATAAATAAATAAAATTCTCATCAGCTCCAGCCACATGTCCAGGCAGCTAAATTATTAAATGCTTTTGTTTTGAAGAGGAAGTGATTTGCAGTCCAGCAAATGAATGACTGGTGATAATCGGCAGTCGTTATTCAGGTGCTAAGTATAAAAAAAATACATATATATCTGAAGTATTTATATAATCAATAGCTTGTATTTTCATTTCTGCATGTGTGTATCATTTCTCCCAAACACCAAATGAATTTCCTTTTATTAAAGTTGTGGAATTTATGTGGCGTTTTGGCTGATGATCTTTGAATGAGAAAGATATGAGATTAATAAAAGGTTTCTTCCTTTAAGTGGGGCTAGAATAAAGTACCTCTACAATGTACAAATCTTCACAACCTTTTCAACTCTGACATGTCTTGTTAGTAGGAAAACAAGAGCAAATGGAACAAAAACATCTTGAGAGATCATCAAGATATTTATTTAGTCAATTAGAAAATGTAGTTGCAAAGATACAGGACTCTACTCTTTTCCATTTGTGTCAGGAAATTATATAGTTAAAACTATTGGTAATGACAAAGTCCCTCTATATAAATCCCGATTGTCTCTGAAGAGGAGCTATATTGCATTCTTATATTGTAAGTTGTTCATTGAATATTTTATTTAGCAGTTTCTGAAATTTCAACTTTCTGGCTTTAGAACAAAATAATTCAAACTCCATCCCTACGGAGGAGTGACAGGCAAAGTTTTATAGTTGCTGTTATTCCATTTTTCATTATGCAAATTGATCCAGAAGTAATTATGAAGTATGGTAATGATATATGCAAATCCCAGTACTAGTAAATTCTGAGATGTTCTCATTTCACATCATAGCAAACACCCTTAGACTTTCAATGCAAATAAATACAAGATACTTTGTACAATTAGCAGGAAACAGCCCAAAATGATACAGTTAGTTATCTTCCAGACAAAAAAAAAAAAAAAAAAGAAGAAAAAACCTGCCTTACAACACTCTCACACTCTCATTTCTTTCTTTTGAGGGCCTGTAACTGTAAGAAACTAGCACTGATCTCCTGGTCATCCTTGCTCATTTCCTGGTGTCACAGGCTGCCGCATCAAATATTCCTTTCCCATAAGCTGGAAAAGCATGAGCTTTTGCTTTTATATCTCCTTTTGAAAGTACGCTCATAAATTCTTCATACTACACATCTTCACATTTCTTGTCTAAAGTTAGTTCCTGTCAGGTGTAAAACTTCTGTTTGGCACAAATAGTGCTTTGCTCCCAGTGCTTACCTTTCCCAAGGTATTTATGGAAGTAAAGCAAACAAAACTCTCCCAGCTTCCAGTTTGCTGTGCTGACCAAGGTAAGCTGTTTTCATCTTTCAGTTAGGTTATTTTTGATTAATTTGCTTCTTTTTCAGTCCTTCCTGAATACGGAGGGGTGAGAATTGTACTCAGAGTCTCAGCAGTGGTCTTTTCAGTGGCCTTGTTCAGTGGCTCCAGTAGCTATGGGAATAGTGATCTAATAGGACCTGCAGTCATTTTGTCCACAATGACTTTAATTCGCCTTGACCTCACCACAGCCTAAGCAAAGGTCATTCTTATAACAGAAAGAGGCCTTCAAAATAGAGTAGTAAGTCCTGGCTGCAGAGCTCTTGGGACAGAAGGCTTCATCTGCCCATCTCCGTAGCGGTGTCCCGAGGACGTGCTCCTGACGTCCAGGACTAGGGGTGACCAGGACTGGAGCAACGTGGAGTCTGTCTGTAGCTAATGCTGGTACCTAAAGCATAAAAATAATGAGGAAAGAGAGTGTTGAAAGAGCAACTGGAAAGACAGTGCTTTCATTTGCATCCGAGACATCAAGGCCTGCAATACAGGGAGCAAGAAGACAGCGCAGAGTCACCTTCACCACTTACCTCTTTATTCCTTGCTGAAGTGGAGCAAGAAAACAACTGAAAATCAGGCTCATGCTCTTCACCTATCAGGATGGAGCTCCATATCAGCATTACTTTTTCTGAGCATATATCATTCATATATTTTTTTTGTCAAATTCAGAGTCCCAGAAGAATTAATGTTCATTTTTTAAAAACTTACATGAATTCAAATTTGCATTTCCCATTTCACTGTGCTTCTATAAGTACAATGTAATTCAGTCCCATTTGAGTGATATAAATTACATTTTAGAATGAGCTAGTTAATTATGCCTGAGATAGACATCTTAAAAAAAGAAAAAAATGCAATAAAAAAGGAGGAAAATTAACTTAGATGTTATTCTCAAGAAGGTAGGCCATATATAATAAAGGAGCTGTAATTTTTAAATACTCTTTAATAATGAAGTCACCCTACTGAAGTATCTCAGTTTAATGTCCAGCAGAACTGGGTAAAAATATGGCTTTCCAGTGAAAGCCTTTAATTTCTAGGGAAATTAAAAAAAAAAGGAGGGGAAGGGAAATACTACATAGAATTGAGGCAAAACATTTTTTCAGAGTGTCCAACAATAGTACTAAACAAAACAAAACAAAAAGTATTCTTATGAACCCAACATGCTGTGTGTCTGTTTGTTAACTTGTCTCAGATTTCTTTTAATTTTAGTTGCACTTGGTAGGAGATTTGTTATTCTGAAATAAAACCTAGAAATTTCACAGATTACATGACATCCAGGAGATTCACCCTTGTTGTAGACAAGTCCACCTTTGACTCCTGGAGAAGCCTGATGAAGCAGCTCCATTGGGCTAAGCTCAGCCTTTGAAAATACCTTTATCACCAGCCTCTAATGGGCGCAACATTACTTGGTCAGCAGATGTGGCTCTCCTGCTTGCAACTAGAGGGAAATCATCCAAGTTTAAGTCCTACTAGTGCCTCTCACTGAATCTGATTTGGGGACATTTACTTACCCGTGTATTTCAATTTAGTTTGTATCTAAAATAGTGAATAGTAGTAGTAGATACCATCAGTGAGGATTGTTATAATTGCAAAGGAAATTTGCACATTCCCACAAGGACTTTAACTGTTTACTCCAATTGATTTCAAGAGGTGCCAGGGGTTTAATTTCTTTAGACACTTTTGAAAATCCTATCCCACTTAATTAATGCCTACTCAGTACTTGAACGCGTAAAAAAGTTTATAAATGTGAAATATCCCCGCTGTCTGTGAAATATCCATGCAGGAGCTTGAAAACTCTTTATTTGAACCATATAGCAAAGACTTAAAAAGCAGATTCTTAGAAATGAGGTATTTTCTATAAACACTTCACTCAGTGAAACAAAGTACAAATCACAACAAATACATTGTGATATATAGAGCAAGTAGCTATAACCATACACAAAAGCAGTGAGAGTTTAGTTGATAAAATACATGAGAAAATATGGTCATGAATTTAATCTTTGAGATTATGTAAAATAAAAACGAAAGAAAAAATAGTGGTTTTTTTTCTTAATTTCTCTGTAGTCTATAAGCAGTAGACATTTTTTTTCCTCAAAAGTGCTGAATCATTTTAATTTTCCCATAAGTTGCAATAGAAGGTGCTCAGCACTGTTGAAAAATTATGTCACTTTTCTGGGTTATAGGTTGGGATTTCAAAAGTGCTCAGCATGAAGATGTGAAGCCATAGTCTCTGTAGGAGAGAGAGGGAATTTCTTTAAAAAAATTAGTTTTATCATTAGTTCAGCAAACAACTGGTTTGATGGTGAATGAAAATCTAAACACATATATGTAGTGTTTTAGTCACAGCAAAATATCTTCTTTGAGATAGTATTTTACAACCTAGAAAAATAAATATAATTAATTTTAGTTTAAAATATCTCAAAATTGCAATCTCAATGCTTTCCATTTTCTCAACATGTGTTTCTGTTTCTTTCAGTTCAAAAGAATATGAAGATACTTTTTTCTTTCTATTTTTAAATAGCAAACTGGATTTATCTATTCTACATATATACTATATTTCTTTCATGTATTTGATTATCAGGGTGTTACCTAGCCATCCACTGAAAAACTGAATTCATGTAAAAAGTCTAAACCTGCTCTTAATTTTGGAAATCAATTTTGGAAACTCTTTCTGAGAACCTTAAGAAAGAGAAATTTCAACTAATAGGCCCCTTTTGAAATGATAGATTTATATTCAAATGGGATTACTCCAGCCGTTATATGTCTGTGTTGTTCCCTGGAAATCTAATTGGAAGTAGATTTCTCTGACTGTACGCAAAAAAGCTGTTTGACTGTGAGGTTTGGAAGAGCGAGATTTTGGTGTTCAGCACCTCATCTATTAACAAGAGACTTTAAATTACATTCTCAGCAGAACAGTAATCATTAGCACAGACTCAAGATGCACAATAGTGTTTTAATTTCACTGGAACTGTTCCTAATGAAATTCTGTGTGCTGCTGCATATTTGAATGCATTCTGGGGTGGACCAAAAAAAAATTAAAAAGTAAAAAGAGTAATGCTGTCTAAAAAATATTCATTAAGACCCTTTTCAAGAATTCAAATCAGGTATAATAAGTAGGCTAAAGTGCTTGATATTTCTTTTTTAACAGCAAAATGTATTTAACCTTTATGTTTCTTAATTATATTTGATTTTCTACTGTCTGTGTATAATGAAATGTCTTTTTCTTCTAAGCTTCGAATACTGCTGCATAATACCCCAGGGAGTTCTCCAAGGTTATTAAATCCATTGCTTTGTCACTAGTTACTAGAGGCTACACTATGTCTCTCCTCCATTTGGAAAGCTGTTATAATATTTCTAGTTCTCAGCAATGAATAATGTGATTATTACCTTAGGGAATACAAACAAAAACATTAGCAAAGTACATTTTCTAATATTTAAGAGGGTAAGCCAATCCTCAAAACAAAAGTTTCATGTTCTTGAACGCTGTTTAATAACATTAACCTGAAACCACTTGATTTAATTGCCCTGTTAAGCAGTTTATTGCATTACTTATGGGATAATAGAATGAGTTCAATGTGGGTTCATTGCATTATCTTATAAACAATGTAGCACATCATTAAACAGGATGATAGAAATCAACGTATTTTATAAGAAACAATTATGAAGGCTCATGTAAAGCTGCTAATGTGAATAGTGGAAAGACCTCACTGTGACAATGGAAAAACAAGGCCTTTATGAGGATAAAAAGATAAAGCAATGTCAAACTGTAATGTCCCAGAATCAGACTAAAAGCACAATGCTCTTCAAAAGTTTCAGTTTCCTTTTAGTCTGAGGTACTGCCCTTACGTCTGTATCCAGTAGTATACTGAAATCTCTTGCTTAGTTTACAGAAAATTTCAAACTGAGGTCTTGACACTTATGTTTTTAGTTCATTTACCTCAGGTGTGTGACGATCTTTCTAATTTCCAAAGGTCTGATGATCTATGTTGATCTATGTTGAATGCAATAAAAATGTCCAGGAGAGGCCAGGTACTTCATTCTGCTGCAAAAGAATCTGAGGGCAGAGGGAAATACTGGCACCCAAAGCATAATACTGCTCTATTGCCCCCTGAATTGGTATATCTGTCCTTGCTTAGCATGGTGCTGTCACACTTCTTTTGCTATAGCCCTGGGAATTTATGAGGATGCTTAAGAATAACCAGTTTTCTCAATTCCTCCAGAAATAAGAGTAGTCCAAAATACAATCCCACAGATGACATCCATAGGCAGTGTAGCTCAGTGATCCCAACAAGTTCCTGACATGCATTAACTACCCCAATACTGCCCATCTCCCACTATGTGCACTGGCATCTCTGTGTACACCTGGGGTCATTTTAATTAATCAAAGTGACTCGGAATGGGGAAAAAATGGAGAAATGATTTACTCCATATGAAAGCTTAGCAATGCAGAGTGTTCAGGGCCTAACTTGGGTAAAAGCCATTTTTGTCTGGCAAAAGTGAGCTCCTGACTGTTAAAAAAAATAAAAATAAAAAAGATAGCAGGGAGTTGCTGTCTCTCATGGCTTAGAGTGAAAACATAGGCTGGATTCATCCCATAAAGCCGTAAGTTACTTCTCTCAGAGCTCTTAGGCGCACTTAAACTGTAATAAAAATTCCCTGCAATGGAAGGTTTTGGTGGAGAAGGCTTACTTGAAGGAAAACACACTTCAATCAAAAAAAAAAAAAAAGAAAAAAGGACAGAACTTGGATAGATCCAGCTCTACTGAAAAAAAAGGGGGCTATTCTTTAAGTGATCATTATCTGCAGTGGGAAGACACAGGGATAAGACTTTATTCCTATAGTTAAAAAGATGTGTAAATATTTTTTGCATACTTAGTAGAAATAAGGTGGCCAGAGATATTTATTATCTGGCATCTTGGATCCAATACATTCATTTAAGCATTTTTCAGTTAGCTATTGTCGTTTACTACAACTCCTATAAGCATCTGAAATTGTTACCTTGGCTTAACAATACCGTATTCTTGTCCAAGAGAGAATAAAAATTTTAGGATGGGTTTCCCCTCCCATATTGCTTTTAATTTTCAGTTTTAGTAGAGCGCTTTGTTCAACATTAGGTTAAGCTAAAGGAAAACCACACTCTGCTAGAAAATGAGAGCATGTTTATCCCTTGATCATGGAAAATTGGGTCTTATTGTATTAAACGGTTCAGCCATGATTACAAAGCTCTTCCTTGATTCCATTTTAGCACAGAAAACTCACTGTATTTATTTCTGGACGCTACTCAGTAAGGCTGATTTTACTAGTAAAGCCAGATTAAATATAATATCATGAAACCTGTTCTTCTTGTTGTTTCACCATCAATTTTGCAGGCTAGTTTTTCTTGTTTACATGCCAGGGTAACTTGTACCTTGTTGGAAGGAATTGTAACCCAAATGTCCAAGTGGTATATTTGCACAGAAGGATAAGTTGTCTGAAGACTCAATCCTGATATCAAATGTCTTGCATTAAATACCAAAATATCTTTCAAAAGGACAGATAATGTAATATTCTGTTGGGTAAACTTAATGACAGTTGGGTAAACTTAATGAGAAAAAGAGAATGTATGTAACGGGGAAGAAGGGTCAGACCACGTGGGAAGAATATAGGAACATAATCAGAGAATGCAGGGATGCAACGAGGAAGGCCAAGGCCCGTTTGGAATTAGAGTTAGTAAGATGACAGGGGCAACAGGAAGGGCTTCTATAAATACATCAGCAGCAAGAGGCTGCTGAATAGGGAGCGTACCTTGGTACGCTCCCTATTCAGCAGAAGATGCAGAGAATGGATTTGCTAAATGCCTTCTTTGCTTCTGTCTTTACTGCTAAGGCTAGTCACCATGAACTACAGAGACCGGACACAAGAGAGAGAACCAGGAGAGAGGAGGACTTTCTGCTGGTCAAGGAGTATTGGGTTAGGGATTATTTAAGCAAGCTGGACACCCATAAATCTATGGATCCGGATGGGATGCACCCAAGAGTGCTGAGGGAACTGGCAGGGGTCATTGCTCAGCTGCTCTCCATCATCTTTGAGAGGCCATGGAGAACAGGGGAGGTACCGAAGGACTTGAAGAAAGGCAGGGTCACTCCAGGCTTCAAAAAGGACAAGTGGGAGGAACTGGGAGGCCAGTCAGCCTCCCCTCCATCTCTGGAAAGGTGATGGAGCAGCTCATCCTAGAGACCATCTCTAGGTATGTCAAGGAAAAGAAGGTGATCAAGAGTAGTCAGCATGGATTCACCAAGAGGAAGTCATATTTAACGAAGTTGATACCTTTCTACGATGGGATGACTGGCTGGCTGGATGATGGGAAAGCCAACTCAGCAAGGCTTTCGACACATTCTCCCATAGCATCCTCATGGGGAAGCTCTGGAAGTGTGGGTTAGATGAGTGGACAGTGAGGTGGATTGAGAACTGATTGGATGGCAGAGCTCAGAGGGTGGTGATAAATGGGGCCGAGTCTGGTTGGAGGCCTGTGGCCAGTGGTGTCCCACAGGGGTCAGTACTGGGCCCAGTGCTCTTCAACTTGTTCATCAGTGACTTGGACAAGGGCACAGAGTGCACCCTCTGCAAGTCTGCAGATGACACCAAACTGGGAGGAGTGAGATGCACCAGAGGGCTGTGCTGCCATTCAGAGGGACCTAGACAGGATGGACAGCTGGGCAGAGAGGTTCAACAAGGACAAGTGCAGGGTCCTGCACCTGAGGAAGAATAATCTCAAGCACCAGTAGAGATTAGGGGTTGACCTGCTGGAAAGCAGCTCTGTGGAGAGGGATTTGGGAGTCCTGATTGACAACGAGTTAACCGTGAGTCAGCAATGTGTCCTCCTTGTCAAGGCCAAAGGGATCCTGGCTGCATGAGGAGGAGCGTGCCAGCAGGTGGAGGGAGGGGATCCTGCCCCTCTGCTCAGCTCTGGTGAGGCCGCACCTGGAGTACTGGGTGCAGTTCTGGGCTCCCCTGGACAAGAGGGATGTGGAGCTTCTAGAGAGGGTCCAGCGGACAGCAATGAAGATGATTAAGATATTGGAGCATTTGTCATATGAGGAAAGACTAAGCGAGCTGGGCCTGTTTAGTCTTGTTTAGTGAATGGGTTGCTTGAAGAATAGCCCACTTGCTTTTGTCCCTGGTCAAGCAATTCTTTTCTTGATTTATTTCTCACTCATATATAATGTAAAGGGTAATGGTATTCGCAGATGATTTGGGCCTATTTAGTCTGAAGAAAAGAAGGCTGAGAGGAGATTTAATTAACATATTGAAGTACCTCAGGGGTGATTGTAGGGAGGATGGGACCAGGCTCTTCTCCGTGGTGGCTGGTGGCAGGATGAGAGGTAATGGGTGTAAGTTGAAATACAGGAAGTTCCATCTCCATGTGAGTAAGAACTTCTTTGCTGTGAGGGTGAGAGAGCCCTGGCACAGGCTGCCCAGAGAGGCTGTGGAGTCTCCTTCTCTGGAGATCTTCCAAACCCACCTGGATGCCGCCCTGTGCCCCGTGCTCTGGGTGTCCCTGTTGGAGCAGGAGTTGGACTAGATGATCTCCAGAGTCCCTTGCAACCATAAGTATTCTGTGAATATCCACTCAATATAAAAACAAAATTTTATTCTGTAGTATCCCAATATTGAAGTGTTAGATATGTTGTATCATAGTCTCTGTAGGCAGCCACACTGCATGCCCTGGATCTCATTGCTCTCATCTACTCTTTCTGGCCTAGCTCTGGAACTTGACATGCCAAGCTAAGGGAAAACTGTTTTAGTGCCCAAAGAAAAGAAAATCTGATATGGAAGATCATTAGAGTCTTCCCATTGTTCTTCTGCCCATCCAGTCTTGCACAGAAATTTGATACAAATGACAGATCTTCAGTGCAGAACATTTCTCTGCTCTCTATCAATACTACGGGATGCTGCAAGGCACTGGGAAGGAGAGAGAGGGTGACAGGCTATTTTTCTGTTTTGTGTATTTGTTCATAAAAATAAAAATTATTTTTGTTAAATTTTTAAATAAAAATCGTGCAAAATGGGCATTGAACTCATGCAAAAAGAGAAGGTATTCTATTATCCACTATGCCATTTAGAAAATCAACTTAACTAGTTATCTGAAAATTACCTTTGTAGTTACTGTTCTCAAAAGTTATGATGTTCCTATAAGGTTTGTGAATATCAGTAAATGTATAGAGGAGAGAGGCTCTGTTTAAACATGAGCAGTGAACAGAGCTTGGAGGGCTGAGTTACCTCCTGTGCTGGCAGTCAGCAGCTGGCTGGCCAGTTACCAGCTGGNTAGAGGAGAGAGGCTCTGTTTAAACATGGGCAGTGAACACGGATTGAAAGGCTGAGTTACCTCCTGTGCCGGCAGTCACCAGCTGCTTGCCACATACAGATGTGCGTGCCTGCACATCAACACATGCACTGCTCTGGGTTACCCGTAAAACAGGCTGAGACTTGCTCATCTGGCACATCAAA
Source organism: Crypturellus undulatus (assembly GCA_013389825.1). Lineage (NCBI taxonomy): Eukaryota > Metazoa > Chordata > Aves > Tinamiformes > Tinamidae > Crypturellus > Crypturellus undulatus. Next base: position 68,781 of record VWPW01084858.1, on the reverse strand, counting down.
AGAAGTAGATATTGACTGGAGAAAATATGGTAGTGTTCGTTAAAGGCCCCTTGAAGACAAGGAAGAGTGTGGGAGCTGCTACAAAGGTAGAGGAGGACAGGGACATGAAATTCTATCCAGGCCCCATCTCCTTTGCTTCTTGTAAAACATGTTTACAAAAGTATTTAATGAATAAAGGATTCACTTTGAAGAATCAAGCATTATATATCAAGCCAGTCATATTTGCCTGGAGGTTGGATACAGCAAAATGTCTCCGCATCATAGATACTTTCCAGAAAAGATCATTGCTCCTCTTGAGAGCTGTACAGTCTTGTTCACTTAAGCTGGGGTTTGTTGGTTATGAATGTTTATGAGATTGCTTGGTGTGAAGCAACTGATTCATTTCACTTACACAACACATAAGACCATCAGATAACAGCTTTTATTTGCTACTCCGATAAAGTAAACCTGGACAAAATGTCCTGATCTCCTATGACTAATCTACCCTGCTTTGTATCTCTGAGATTTATTGTGGTAACAGATTTATAGTTTTAGCCTCTGTTTCAAGAGTCACATATTATGATCCTTCAGGGGAGGTGGTAAGTGGGATCCCTTCTGTTCTCCTGCATTGGATGTTGGAAGCAGGATCTGGCTTATCTGCAGTGCAATCTTGTTAGGGTTCAGATTATAGCCATGTCCCAATTTGGGCAAAGGTAGTGCAGCAGAGTTAAATGGTGATACTGCTATTCACATTTCAGCTTTCCTCTGACTGTAAAGAATACATCAGGTTCCACAGGCTCGAAAATGGAGCATCTGGAAAAAAAAGGATATTCTGCATGCATGGCAGGTCCAGGACTTTGGTGATTTATCATATTTTCTGTGCCTGTGATGCAGAGAGGATCTGTGCATGGAAGTAAGTCTGATACAGGACATAACATTTTGTTTTCAGATCTATGCTACTGGAAATCCTGACATTACATTACAGAAATATTCCCAGCTGGAGTATAAACCTAAAGGAGATGCTACCTTGGTCAGAAAGCATTTTGTATTTTTAGAAGAATAGATATTTCTGTGGTGACTGAACAAGAAGTCTGTCTTGCTACTTCCACTCCTATGGGCATTCGGTTTGGGCACGGTGCTTTGTAAAAGCCCTTAAGAGCCAGGAGGCTTTCCATCTTTCTTTTCCACTCCCCGCTAAAAATTGTAATTCAGAAGAAATACACTGAAACAGACCCCATGACACGGTTACTTTTGAAAAAGTTTGCTGCTTTAACTTTTGTTGAAAACCCTCCTTGGAGAGTTATTCTATGAAAGCAATATCGAATTCAAGGAAAGCCTCTTCTCAGTGAAGTTAATAGCAAAATGCCCTTTGCTAGAGCGGGGCAAAGATTTTACTGTCTGTAGTTATAGTCAAAACCTGTCTGTAGCGTCACTTTTATAGCTGAAAAAAGATACAAACTGTTACTGTACTATATTTTACTATTTATTTGGAATGAGCTAGTAGTTTGCTTGCAAAAATAGTTGTTTGAAGTCTGTGATTTGACTTCAGCTTTGCCAGTGGGGAATAGTCTGGAAAGGTCTGGCATTTTCCCAGAGAAAGCAAATACTAATAACAACAGGTTAAAAAATAACAAAAGAACTGAGCCTGAGACACACACATTGGTTTTGAAAATGTTCTTCTCTGCTGTTGTCTGGAAGGAAATAATCAAACACATTACTTTCCCTTTTTATTGATTTATTTTTATTTTTATTTTTAGAACATCATTTCATTACTTGAATCAGGTTTCCACTGGATGTTTTCAGCCTCCATGTTGGACAGGAGACATTAAATAAAGATCTCAAAGCCTTCCAGCATTAAAAGGCTAACACAATAGTATAGCTGTTAGAGCATCCAAAAATTAAACAATCGTAAATTGATAAAATTGGCACGAGATCCTACTATCCCATTTTCATGCAAATATGCGGGAGGATTTCAGTGCAATTTTTCATGAGATGAGATTGAAAGAGTGCCATCCTAGGTCAGACAAGGTTTTTATCCACATCTTGTCTCAGGCAGTGGTCAATAATGGACGTGTAGAGAAATAATGCAGGTATATAGTCTCATTAAACTGAGGTGCCTGAAGCTGAGTGTCACTCATGCAATAAGCATACGGAGCTCCTCCTGAGCTGCCATTGCGTACAGTTTGGAAGAGTAATATACTTCAACACTTCAGCTTACCGTAATATATCAGAAGGGACTAAGTTATGGTTCTTAAGAGGAACTCAGCCCAAATGCACTTCACGTATCTCTGTGGCTGTGGCAGCATGAACAGGGGGAGGCAGCAAGCGCTTCAGTCAATCAAAGTTACCTTTCCAGGATAGCCAATGAGGCAAAAATGGGGCAAGCATAGAGTGATCCTTCACTCACAGATGTGCTGCCAGCTTCTGGGAATCATTGCCACCTGGGTTTAGAGGCTAAAGATGGAGCTGCAATCTGTCAGTTCATGCTTTTGTCAACACAAAACCACTTCCAAAACATCGTACAATAATTCAAAGGGAATATTGGCTTAAGGTGCACCTGACTACATTGAAGACTGCGTGCTACAGTTTATCTTTAGAACAGATAGACATGTGTTAGCCCTAGGGAGGTCAAAGCAAAGGAAAAAAGATAATTGAGGTAAGACAGTGCCAGGAGTTTTCTCATTATTCTTAGTCAGCAATGACATCAGAATGAAATTATGCAACATGTCCATCCATTAAAAGAAAAGAATATTTTTTTAAAGGGCATCTTTCATCCAAACTCCACCTTTCATATTTTATGGGAGATGAACTCATTACATTTCTATAATATGTGCCAGCCAGCACAACTGAGCCTCTTGCAAGCCTTAATGAATTAAGCTTTTGCATTTTAGCATAAAAAGGAAGACGACAGAGAAAAATTAGCATAGTTACATAAATGAAGCTCTTCCAAAAATGTTGCGCTGGGCATGTTATTGGCAGCAGAGGTGAAAAAAATGACATTTTACAGCATTTATAGTGCAGAGAATTGGAGAAAAAAATATTATCCAGCTGGAGATCATGTCAAAGGTAACAAATGGAGAAATCTTTCATCATGGATATGTTACATGATATTTTGGAGTATCTGTGCTTAAAACACGGGCAGCAAATTGGAATATTCCTTGATATCCAGAGGGAAAAAAATCATATTATCTCTGGAAGAGTGAAACTCAGCATTCTACAGAAGAATGAACAGTCAGTGGCTTTATCCAGTTCAGTGGCTTATGAAAAACTGATACATAAGCTTCATAACAGACTTAATATTTCTGAGGTTGCCCGGTCTCACATCATTTATATGAGAAGAGATCAGAAGAGTAAGAGCTTACAGTGCCAAACACTACTCCCCGTCACAAAGCCCAAATGAAAAGGGATTTGCATGGACAAACTACGCAGGTTAAGAGTGAAGATGAATCTGTCTTTCAACTAGCAACTGGGGAGCGAGGTAATTTGCAATATCTGACCATAACCTATGAACTATTCCACAACAGCCCTGCTAATGCAAGCACACACTCTACGAGTGTCTGCATACGTAGCTCATTCTGACTTCAATACCCTACAGATTCCTGCGGCAACAGCATTTGCTCTCCCTGTGTGCCTTAATCCAGATGGGCTGCTGAAATGCTGCATTGCTCTCTGTTTCTTTCCAGCCCTCCCTGGTCATGCAGAGAGCTGCAGGATTCGGGTAACAGGTTTTGAGAATGCCAGCTGTGAAATGAAGGAGACAGAGTGGAATTTCTGCATGCTATCCATTTCCTCTACCTTTTTATATATACATATATATGTATATATTTAGGTGATTGTTTTCACTGTAGCATGTGGAGAATGAGACAATGGAGCATCTTGACCTCTCACAGGCTTTGATATCATAAATATTTCTACAAACACAAATGTCTATGAATATACAGGCACAGGTATGTGTGTCCATGTAGTTAAACTGTAGAGTATGTATGTAGGTCCATATATATTTGTATACACTGTCACAAAAAAGGATGATGGGGAAGAGTTGACTTGCTCTACAGCATAATCACTAGAGTAAGATACATGCAGGTTACATATAAACCAGGCACTAAGGGCTTGTACTTGTTATAGTTGTGCTAATATTGGCTAACAAGGAAATTGTCCATAACAGACACCTTTTTTAAATGATCCCTAATGGATGAAGGAGGGATGAAAATGCACTGAAAACAGTGCATTTAAAGATAAAATCATTTAAAATTACTTCAGATGATAATAAAAGATGTTTCAGTTGTGAATCAAAGGTGCAAGCAGAGGTTTCTACTTCATATTTTTGCACATGATAGAGAGTTTGGGGCTGGGCTCCTCTCTGCTTCCACCGGCAGTAGAGAGAGCCTAAAGCAGTAGCACTTCTGATATAGTAGTCTCAAAGATCTAAAGTCAGATGAGATGAAGTTGACCGAAAAGTGCATGTAACCATCTGGATGTCCCTAGATGTGACTCTTCTCCTCTTGTCTCGTCTCCTCTCCACTTCCCTCCTCTCTTCCCCTTGTGGAAATGTCCTAGGATAGCGAAGTCCCTTTTGGGTATCCTTCAAAATATCCTCATCATTTCATCCAACTCAGGAATTTACTATGTTCATAATTTACACCTAATTTTCTTAGAGAAAAACCTAATAACAGAGGGAGTGGCTAGTACCACAAAAGCTTTGAATTACGTAGCTCTTACTAACATAAGTGAGGACATGCTCCGATTTAACTGGGATGCCTGAACTATCTGTAACATTAGCAAAGACTAGATGATGCGTAAGTACAACTTTTACACTCTTTCCAAACCCATTTTCTTTCAATCAGTTCAAGACATTTGAAAAATGCAGGAAATTCTTATGAATTGGAAGGCTGCACTGGCAGCAGATCCAACTGGAATGCTGATTAGGACATAAAAAGGCTCAGAACTAACCTGGCTTTCTAACGATCCAATATTCAGGGCAAGGAGAACAGAATCACTGCTGCCACAAGCCATTAAGACTGCTCCTAAAGACAGATAGCCTGGGATAACTTGATACATGTGTACTAGTCCCAGTAGTGACTACCTTTAATTTAATTTATTAGATGAATGTTTACTGCTGTAACTTGAAAGTGTTACAGCTTTCCTGGGATGTTTACTAACCAAGCATTACTTTCTAATCAATAACAGAAAAAGCCAGGTAGTTCACTACTGTCTAATTAAAAAAAAAAGAAAAAAAAAATCTCTTTGACCTGAAATAATCATAAAGAAAGAAAATAATCTTTAAATAGTTTAGAAGAGCAGCTAAAATTGGCCTCTATGATAGGGGGGAAAAAAATGAACAATATTAATCCCACTGTTAGTTCTTTATCTTTAAAAATCAATGCAGATTGCAACTTTCCAGAATGCATAGAAAGACTGCTCTGCACTTCATTCAGCCAGCAGTAGTGTTACACCCAGCAGAGGGCATGTGGCATCTACTTAGTTGGCATCAACAGCCACAGTAGAAGCTCATCTGATGTTCACAGAATTTTCAGAAAACCATAGCCTACAATTCATTAACAGGCATATTTCTTCTACAGGTATACAAATTGTGACACTGATTGTCTTCAACATAAGCTGTTCACATGGGCCTATTTGCAAAACGTAACCTCCTTTCCTCTTTTTTTTTCCTCTTTTCTTTTAGTACTATCAGAATAGTATGAGAAAAGGAGATTGACTTGATCATTTTTATAAGTAACTACATAGAGAAACAACTTCTTTAATTGCCAGAAAAAAAGGATGATGCAATTCAATGACTAAAAGTTAAGTGCAACAAAATCAAAGTAGAAATATCCTGTAACAAGTTTAGCAACAAAGATAACCACTAGGATAGCCACTAGGACAACTTGCATTCTCCATCATTGAAACCTCTGAGCCAAGAAAAGCCTTTGAGTCTTTCTGAGAGATAGGCTTCAGGTCAACCAGAAATTGCTTGAACCACCACAGGAATTAGTGAGTATAATTCCATGGCCCGTGTTAGGTAGAAACTTCATTTAGATACTTAGGTTAGCCTCAAACTCTATGCATCAGGAGTTGTCTTTATTGATTATTTCCACTCCTTTAGATAAACATATTAAATGTTAGACATGTCTTTTCTCATATACCTGCTGAGATACTACCATTGCATTAAATGCATGTAATAGGTGGACAGCAAAGAGAATTCTTTTCCTGAGTCAGAAGTGTCAGTAGCTCAGTTGTCATAGGTTGTGTTCTGTTAAAAAAAATCCACTTCTCTCATTTTTTTTTCTTTTTTTTCCCCTAGCATTAGAATTGTCTAGAAAATATTGTCAATTAATATGGAAAACAAATACAAAGCTTTTGAAGTAGAACAATAGATCTTCTCAGTCTACGTGAGAAACTGTATTCTTCAGTCGTGGAGCAAGAAGATTAACTGGTTTGTAAAAATCTGAGGAAAAATGTAAGCATTCATGTTAACTCAGGTCGAAAGTCTTCTTTGAGGGGTATAGTATCTTAATTTCAATTAGTTTAAAATGTTTTATCTTATTCTTCCAAAATCAATTGTTAGATAGAACAACGTGTATACATATCCTTCCAAGGTAGGCCAAGATTTTCTTTATAAGTAGAAAGAAGGGGCCATTTTAAGGGCAGGATTCATCTACTTCTAATATCCATGTATGAAATTGTTCAGACAGACTGTACCCCAAAACGTACCTCTGCTTCCGCCAATTATGATATGATTATGCAAGGAGAAAGAGTGACAAGTGGGTATCTGGAAATAGTTTTTTTTAAATTTTAGGTGCATGAATTCAGATAAAGTGAATTCCACTCATACTGTCCAAAACTCACAGGCATCTCAATTTAGATTCACTTTGAGTTTCATAAAGAGGATCATTTCTTTCCTCATTTCATTCATCTTTATTTTCTGTTTCACAAGTTCTGTTTTTCTTGGTAGTCATAGGAGAAGAGATACAGGAATTCCTCCCAAACTTATTTCAACTTTATCTTAATTCTACATCACCATTCACAAAATGGAAAAATATTATTGGAGAGTGGGTAATTTGTACAGTAATCAGTAGCCTAAAGACTTCTATTAAAATAGCAATATTCCATCCTGGACCTAATCATCCAAAGGCCACTAAAGAAAAGATAAAATTTTCTTTAAACTTTGAACTATGATCTCTACTGCCATCTCCCAAAATAATCAAAGAACAAAAAAAGTAAGTGATAAAAAGAAATAAATTAGGATTCTCGATTTTTTTCTAATGTTTGAAACTATATAATGTTCATTTCTTAACTTTTTTTATTTATTTACTCCAAATCCTCACCACTAGGAAAAAATAAGTAATTTGTGTTTTAAAAGATTAAGGAAATTCTTGAGTGCTTCTGGTTTACTGAATTAACTCTGTCGAAGGGGATAAATGGGCTATAGAGTGGTAGCCTAGTTACAAGTGTTATTTAAAAAAGTTTTCTGATCCAGGAATATTAACTTGTCATTAAGGGTAAAGACACAGTGCACACAATTGAAAGATGCTACATAAAGAGAACTGCAGGAAAAGTGGCTTGATATTCTCTCCTTTTTTGGGGAGAGGGGGGATGAAGGAGTAGATGAATATGTTATTAAAGACAGTATTTTAATGAATGTTCAGAAAATCACTCAGTTCAAGTTTCATCTACATATATAACTTTGACCTTCTTTTGACTTTTGATCATTTAGCTATGTGACATAAGGCAATTTTCACATAGAATTCCTGAAAAAAATTATACTTACCACTGTGCAGAAAATCTCACTGTCAAGAACTGAATGTCCAAAAAGGAGACAGAGGAGTCCTAAAACTTTACTCCAATAAAGTGAGAGTGCACAGGGCATATCCCTGTAGGGTCTCTCAAATTGCTGGAAGATGCAGCCCCCCTTTTATCCCAATTTCCCGACCGAGGGACGCCCTCTCCTTTTCCCCATTGACCAAGGTACAGAAGTTACAGCCTTCCCGGCCCGCCTATACCAAACTCCTGCCTCCCTCCATCTATTCTCACCTAAGGTCACCTCACTCCTTGGTCCTCCTTGCTGAAGAATGTGGGGGGAATTGCCCTATTTCCCTTATTTGTAAAGGCCCCCAGCTCTTGGAGTCTGCTCTTTTGTCCCACTTACTCATGGCTCCGCTCCGTCTCCCCTCCCCTTGTCCCGCTCTTCAGCTAGCCTGTGGGGGAATCCCTTTGTTTGTGAACACACAAACTTGAGCATTCTGCTCACCACTAAAGGTGGTGGCTTTAATTCTCTGGATTAACAGGCAGGATATAGAAATATTGCCTGAAATTCAGACTTGGTTGAGAGCTGGTAGGTGGTGATATTCTCACAGGACCCATAAGACTACACACAATTGGTGTTTTTTCCAAAAGAGAACACTTCCTGATCATTTCCTGACATATCATTCACGGGACTCCAACTAACAGTGGAAGCTGCATCTTCAGCTCTAATGTGTCTCCTCCCCTGAAATAACCTTGCAAACAAGAGCACCTCTATTGTCATGGTCAAATAAGTGATCTTTGCATCCCTGAACACCCCTGTGCATCTGAAGTCAGAGCATGAGAATAACATTTTTCCATTGATGGGTATGAAAGGTTTTGTGCAGAATGTATATTGTCCAGGCAGAACTAGCGCAAGAGATCAACATTATCATCAGTCTGCAAAAACTACAGTTATCAACATGTTCTTGATCCAAAGCATTTTGATTGTGAAGCTGAACAAATACCCTGAACAAATACAGCAGCATAACAAGATGCAGACTTCCTGTGAGAGAAGAATGTGGATAGTGAGGGACACTGCAGACCCCTCCATTACCCGTGTGTAGAAAAACACATATTTCTGTGCATCTGAAACAAAATGATGGCATGATTGCACAGCTCCCCCTCTGAGATGAGGGCTGAGTCCAGCGTTTAGCACAAAAAGCATTCGAAGGGTTATGATCAGCCTAGTGAGACTAATCTCTTGTAAGCTCCTCTTGGAGTTAATGGAGAGGGCAATTTAGAGCAGGCACCTAATTCAGTAGCTCCGTAATAGTCTCTGGAGAATCCTGTTTCATTCAATAGTGGGATATTAAGGAAGACACCAGACCAGATTTAGTCTTTTTTTGTATGTTGTAACTGAAGCCTCTGTTCTTCATCCTAAGATTTCTTTATTGATGTGGTATTTCAGGCCTTCTACAAAATGCAGACTCATATAAACAGTGGGCCCTGTTCAGATCACTTACATCAGGCATCTGCCATACACTTTCTAGTTATAATATATCTCTTGACTACACAGGGAGCGTCGATGGTCTAAATTATTCACTGATATTTTGATTGTAAACTCCACAGTAGACTTTAGAGCTTAATTAGGTACATAATATTTCATTTGATTTGCATATGGCCCATTTAACTGCATTTTTTTCAGGCGAGACTCCTCTCACCTAATTTTAAATATGAAACTATCGGAAATCTCTGCAAAGTCAGTAGAGAAAATTATTCAACTCCAGAGTGCAATAAAGTTGAGTTTACAAATAGTTAAGATAGATATTTATAGTGCATAGGATGAATTGTCCTTTGGAGGCTTAGAAGATCACAGAATCACAAAATGGTTAAGGTTGGAAGGGACCTCTAGAGATCATCTAGTCCAACCCCCTGCTCCAGCAGGGACACCTAGAGCACGGGGCACAGGGTGGCATCCAGGCGGGTTGGGAAGATCTCCAGAGAAGGAGACTCCACAGCCTCTCTGGGCAGCCTGTGCCAGGGCTCTGGCACCCTCACAGCAAAGAAGTTCTTCCTCATATGGGGGTGGAACTTCCTGTGTTTCAACTTACATCCATTACCCCTCGTCCCATTACTCCTCATACTGTCACTGACCCCGACAGAGAAGAGCCTGGCCTCATCCTCCCTACAGTCACTCCTCAGGTACTTGAACGTGTTAATTAAATCTCCTCTCAGCCTTCTTTTCTCCAAACTAAACAGGCCCAGCTGGCTTCATCTTTCCTCATATGACAAATGCTCCAGTCCCTTAATCATCTTTGTTGCTCTCCGATGGACCCTCTCTACAAGCTGCAGGTCCCTCTTGTCCTGGGTTGCCCAGAACTGCACCCAGTACTCCAGGTGCGGCCTCACCAGAGCTGAGTAGAGCGGGAAGATAGCCTCCTTCGGCCTCAATGGATAGATCTGCATTATACTTTTAAAACCTACCAAGAAAGGGCTTAATGAAGCCTTTGGCCCTTAGCTATGCTATGTAACAACAACAAACAGCAATAATGATATTGCAACAGATACTTGGTAATTAAACAACTTTATATGCTTCTGTCTATGCTAGTGCTACGTTTCCTGCTATGTGTTGCAGTAAATTTTTGACCTAATTCTTGGTGCTTACATTTAAAAAAAAAAATGAAAAAAAAATACACTGGGCTTCCATCATAAAATAAGGAGAGATCCTTATAAATAAATCATTTGTAGAAACAGCAAGATTTAAACACAGTGATGCTTTTACAAGTAGTTCTATCACAAGCAACAGAATTCAGAAATCAAGTTCTCTCTTTTACTCTGGGAAAGCTGTTTCAAGTCACTCATAGTCCCATGAATAGAGGTGTGATCAGGATATGTCTTCTCCTTTTCCTTTTCCTTTTCCTTTTCCTTTTCCTTTTCCTTTTCCTTTTCCTTTTCCTTTCTCTTTTCTTCATTTACTTTTCATTTTTCTTTTTCATTCTTTTTCTCCTTTGCTCTTCTGTTCCTTTTCTGTTCCTTTTTATGAGAAATAAAACAGAAAAAAATCAAAGTAACACAATGCATCTGATTTTCTTGTATTTGAATAGTCATCTTTCTATATGATCTTTATCAATGTCAATACAAAGACTTCACTTGGTGAAGGTGTGCTGTATTACAGAAAAAAAAAGAGTAACAAAAGAGTATTATTTATTTCACTCACTTTCCTGTAGCTTAAAGCTGCCTGAGTAAGCTGCTGCATTGTAAGCAACCCAAAAATGTGTTCATAAGCTTCTTTGTGAAACATCTGCTGCCAGCAGAAGGCATATGGGTTCCTGAACATTTACAGGTTATCTGGAAATATAGTTCCATGGATATACTCCATCGAAAATTGTACAAGCCTAAGCTGATCTCCCAACTGGAACAAAGATAGAAAAAAATAGGTCCCTGATTATTTCTTATCATTTTATCAGTCTAAACTATATTCATTTTATAACACAAAACTTCTTACATGTATAAACAGAGGTTAGGTCATAATCCCATTTCCCTGACGTTTTGACATAATTCCATATGCATTTCTTCTGGGAAGAAAAAAAGATCTATCTATGTTGAGCATTCAAAGATCTGGGGTTCTTGGTGTTATTTTTGTTTTGTTTAACACAGAATGAATTTAATAAAATCTGTCTCAGTTGTAGACTTGCCTGCTGGTATAAATATGAAAAAGCAATGGCAGCAGTTAGACCTCTTTATAAATTAAAATCTGGCACCAGCTACAAAATTGTTTTGACTGTGTCTTAGACAAGTTCTGTAGATGGCTGCATATCAGTTCAGAAAAAAAATAGTCATCTAGGGCTTTTAATGTTAACAGGTCTATGGAAGAGCTAAAGTATCTTATTCATCTGGAACTGTAACTCACTATTTACTGCTTCTTCTGTTATATTTCTCTGGGGAATATTACAAAAGAACAACAACTCGAAGAAAACACTGTTCTCAAAAAAATTCTGCTGCAATTAGCAAGCAATATATGTTGCTGCTATAAAAAATGCCAAAGATAAGGCTTTTACATTTCATTATCATAACTCCTACTCTCTACTGGCTTCTGAAAAGAGGAAAAAAGAAAAAAAAAAAAAGCTCTGGAGTTTTTAATTAGAAATACTTTTAACTGATAGGATACAAAGAATTAATTATTTATTCCCTAGATTTATCAGGAGTGTTTTCCTTTCTGAATTACTGCAAATTGAACTGACAAACAGTCAATATTAACTCTTGAAACCAGATATTATTGTGATGCAGATGGTGACAGTGTCCACAAGTTTCCCAGTTTTATTGAATTACCCCAGCGTGTGTTTAAAAAAAAAAAAAAGTCTTTACTCAGGCCAGCTCAGGGAAGAGCAGTGTACAGCAATAGTAAGAGGGAAAAACATGGGTAGATTTCCATTGCTTCTCTAGGTTGCTCTGTCAGGAGTAGTATATGTTTATTTGAAATTATCATGAATTAGCAAATGGAAATAGAAATAAGGAGGAAAACTCAGAGAAAAGAGCTGACCTAGAAACACTGATGGCATTTAAGCTGAATGGAAATTGAGACCTTACATTAGAAAAGAAACGAATAAATAGCACGGGAGAAGTGGATTGGGGATATTCAATACAGTAGAGAAATCAAAACTTATACTCCAGATGCCCTATAGGAATTCAGAGACCTCCTATGAAACATAGATAAAATAAAACTGTTATTTCTGTATAAGACTGGAGGACAAATGAAAGTTGTAAGAATACATGGATCACCATATAGGCCTCAGAGCTACTTTACATGTTGCCCATCAACTGTAAAATGTGCAATTAGTTGCTGGAACTTGTTTTAGCAGTTTGACTTATGCTGAACAAAGTGCTTAGGGAACAAGTTCATTGAGATGACTTTCCATTGCCTGCTCAGGGAAGAGTTCCAAGTTGCAGAGCTTTTTTCTCTCCTTGAAAGAGCACTGGTAACACCACATAGAAGATGCAGTCAATCTAGATCCAAAATAGAAACAGAAGAGAGCAAATAGTATCTCACAAAAAAAAAGTCAAATGATATTTTTTCTTTTTTTCTTTTTTTTTTGTTGCTGCTTTAGATGTTTAATTTTGACTCTCACTTAAATACCAAAATCTCAATGGAAATAAATCTTCATTTGCAGGAAAAAAAAAAGAAAAAAGTGAGAAATCAATATATTCTATTTTACTGACCTGAACTCAAGAACAATTCTGCTTTGATTCATAGCCCATACACCTGTATTTGATCTTAGGTTCCCTGTATATTCCCTATATCTTTACCTAAACATATAAATATATGTATATAAATAAACACATCTGCATTCTGTATATCTTTGGTCACTTTAGGACACTTCAGGACTGAAACATGAGAATTTTTAACCAAAAATTAAAGTCTGAAACAGACAGATGAGATGAGTTGCTCGTTAAAGGCGTCCACCAATATCTAGCTCAGATGTAGACGTCTATATTGTGCTAAGATAAATTCTGTTTATGACTTCTATAATACCAATGAAATAAACTTACACAAGCCAAATTGGTATAAAGGTTACAAAAAAGTTCACATCATAAGGAATTATAATACTCCTACTACTTTAGTTGTACTTTAAGAGGAACTGATAGCAATGGAGGGAAGGTCTCTCTCAGTTGGAGGAGATACCAGAAATGAGTGGCTGGTTGGAAGATCAGAGGTAGTTATGTGCAGGCTGCTGAAAGTCAAAGTTGCAGGAGTTGCAAAGTTGCAGTCTTTGCAGGGCAGATAGGCCTGGGGAAGGGTTGTTATAGATTTGGTCTGTTTTTTACCCTTCTTTGAGCTGCCCTGTTCCTCTGCTGTCTGGAGACTGGACCCTTTCTGGGTGTTCTTATGTTCGTACCAGAACTATGCAGCATTTTGAAAGGGAATGGAGTGTCTGCTTCCCAAGCCGAATCAGTGTCTCTAAAGTAGTGCAATGAGTGTTGAACTTTGCTTTTAGCAAAGTTTTTCCTGAATCTTCCCTTATTTCACTAGAGACTGGGATAAAGTTCTAAACAACATGCAAGAGATGTCTCTAAAACAGTATATGGATGTTTATGTTGCAGTGGATCTCAGATCTCCTACTGACATTTCTATATTATTGTTAATATTTTTCAAACTGACCAAGTTTCCTCCCTTTATTTTTGTCAGATTGCAGTAGCTGACTGATGGATTCACTCCTTTTACTTCTTAAAAAGAGTGTAGAAAGTAAGAAGAGCCAAAAGTTCATTGATGAGGTTTGATTGTTTTAATATCACTTGCGTTATGCAATATTTGTGCTTTGATAAAAGCCATGGTCCAAAAATGGATATCAGCTTGCATACAAAGCCGCTGTAACAATCACTTTCTTCAGAAACGCTTTAGCTCTTGGCACTGCTAGTTTAGTCATCAATAATAATAATAATAGTAATAATAATAAACAAAAAAAGTCCTGTGATCCCAGTGGCATACATCATTTTTGGCTTCTAATAAAAGTGAATTTTCCCTTTGGGGAAAGATAACAAGATAGATTACACTGGGAAAAATTTTGTCATCAAACCAGCCTGCAAAGCTAGTGGCACCCAATGGAAATGGCAAGTTTCCATCCTGATGATCATAGGGGCTCTTTGTTCTCAAACAGTGGGAATCTCTGATTCGCATCCAGGAAGCCATGGGCCAAAAAACAGGAAGGCAGGAAATACAGTGAACCAGCTCACAGAATAAAAAAGAAGCAGCATCAACTTTATATGACAATTTGACCTACTACTGAGTAGACTGAGGTCCCCTTCTTTTTTAACTTGTCTTTTCAAACACTAAGACTGATAGTGCAAGTTTCAGCAGCCTCAGTTCTTCTCACTGGTTTGAATGTTACATTGATATCTATGATATACCAAAATTCCTGATGATAACCAAAATTCCAAATAACATAAATTTCAAGTTCCGACAATAGCAATATGATTGCTAATTATTTCAGTAAAAAATGGCAATTCGTGACTGGTAGAAGCAGGAATGAGTATATTTATGTGCACTAGCACCTTTTCTTTATTAGTGAAAGCAGGCAGCAATAGGTATACAACAAATTCTATGGAGAAAGAGGAGTTGTTTATCTTAAACTTTATTCAGCAATTGAATAATATACAATGAAACTTCAGAGAAAAGGAAGACCTGTCTGTGTGTCTCATATAAAATGCCAAGCTAGAAATATGAGCCCAGACACAAAAAACACTATTTGGGGAAATGCTTGTCGGTCCATGAAATTCCAAAGAATGTAGCAGATCTTTCTGCAGATAATGAATTTTTGCCTATGGAAAACAGCCTGCGGGAAAGAAACAGCTAGATGAACAAGAGGTCTGGGAATGGAAAGTGGCCCGTTCTTCTTGCCTCCCAGTGAGATTTAGACTCAGATGTGCCCATTTCATCCCAGTGAGAGTTAGACTCAAATGTGCCTATTACATTTCTGGAACTGCAAGTCAAAGCCATATGTCCACTGGCAGCTTTTGAAAGCTTATTCTAGCTGAAACCTTGTGAGTTTTTATTTTCAATTTTGAAGACAGAACTCAAAACAAGTTCTTGTGAATGTAGAGGATAGCTTGGGTGATTACGAATTAGCAAAGACCAGGCTTCATAGCGGCATTGAACTCTGGCATTTGCTATTTGTGCTGCTCATTCTGTTAAAAAAACAAAGCAACAAAGGACTATGATTACAAATAAAACTCATTTCAAATGATGACTTATATTTACATGTATATAGCAGCTCTTCTTGCAAGCACGACACATATTGCACGCGCTACACATACACACAGCGTGGACTTTTCCTATAACATCTTCACTTGTCAGAGTTGTTACAATCGAATAGAGATCAATCAGAGTTGTTACAATGAAATAGAGAAAACACAAGACAATATTTTATATCACAACAGGGAAAAATTCAGAGAAAAAATGAGTGTCCTGGAAAAATGGATATCCAAAGTAACCAGATCAAGTACACTTGATCATCTTTGTTTTGCATACGAGCAAAACAGTTTTAGAGAGTTAAACATCTGCGTGTCTGCATGCTTTTTTTTTCTCCAAAACATGCTTATGAGACTGCCTTATTTGCTCTATTCAAACAGAGAGCCTGTGTTTTAAGCATATTTGCTTTGATCTAAAACAAGCAGATAAAAAGAGAATTTTTTTGGCCCGCTCAGACCACTTCAGTCTTTCATCCAAAATTGCCACTGACTGAAATGGGATTTTACATTAAAATCTATTTGAGTATAGCTTTATTTTAGTAATGAATGATTTATCCATTGTATTTCTGGAACACAGCACTGAAGTACTATAAAAGCCATAACTCTTCCCATAGCAAAGACACTATTATCTTATATATTCATTCTACAACTGCAACTTATGATATCAATGTTAGTCAGACAGGTACTACATGCTTACGATCACCCAAGGTCTTAGGGTCTCATGAGGAAATGTAACACTTGCCAGCTGCTGGACACAAATGCTTCCTTTTCCGTACTGAATTAGCTTGGTTGCTAGATCCTTAACCCAACAAAAAAATCTGATATGCAAAAAATATCAGTATTCAGTAGACCTTCAAGGTCACCAAAAAAGCACCAGTTGGAATCAACGTGTCTTCTCATCAGTAGAGCAGTTGTTTGGCCTGACTGCATGGGAAATGCAGCCTAAACATCAGAAATCCTCCTGGAAGAAAATGTAATGAAAATATACTACTACCATGAGATAAATGTAAACTCCCACTCATCAACACTGACCATTTAACCAGCCGCTGGAGGGCATTAAGTTTTTACACATCCACCACATTCCCTATCGTCTTCAAGGTTAAAATGATGTGACTTTTTTTTACTACCCTGGTTTATAGGTAATATAAAACTTAGCATTGCAGTACACTAATTCATAAAAAGCCTCTCCTTTCTTTAGCAAAAAGAGGGAAAAATTTTCTGAGTGCTATGTCAGCTTAAAAAAAAGTTTTACTCTGGCAGTTGCAGCTTTTACTAACACAGATACAGTAAGCATAATGAATGCTTGTAAAAATGCAAATTCCTATGCTCTCTCAGCCATTGCAGTCCATTTGTTATTGCCCTTTTAACCTAAAATTTATTCAACTGCTTCCCTCCAATCTCTTCTTTCCCCATCAAGAAGACCTTCTGAGAGGGATTTGTTGTTATTTTGTAGCATAGTGTAGTGCAGTATAAAATTATATAATACCTATAACTATTAATTTAAATGTACATATTAATATATAATCATATTTAGACTATTCTTTGGATTAAATTAGATTTGATTAGATTTTTTATTGATGGAAACCTTGAAGTCGAAGATCATTTTCTTTCTGAAAGACCTGGGCTGTCATAGGAATGTTGAGCACACACATAAAAGATGGGGCAGATGATGAAGGTAAACTCTGTAGGCCCACATTTTTAGCTGGATAAGGAAAGATATAAAACAAGTGTTTAGAAGATCCTCAAATTCTATGGAAGCTGAAGAGCCCTATCTGTCCATGTGCAGATAGGAAAGGTATAAAGAGCTCTGGGCAGAAAAGAAATGAGCCGTACTAAGCAGATGTAGGCTTGGCCAAGCACGGCATAGTGAAAGCTGGAGCAGAAGAGCCAAAGCGGTGGTGTTGGATCTGCTTTGAGAAACAGGTGCAGAGCCTCTTCTTACACCAGCAGCAACAGTGATAAGAGAGAAAACACTGACGCTTGGCCCAGAATATGAATTTTTCTTGTTGAAACCAGATGTGCATTCAAGGAGGCAGCTGCCTACTCAGATCAGTCTGCTAGAATGCCGGTTAGACTCTGTGCTCTGTGCTCTGTGCTCTGTGCATGGCATGATCACACAGTTCTCTGGAGGGTCACCCCATTTTGAAGGGTACCTGGTCAGATATCACACTTTCGGTAGCCACAGCATGTGGTGCTGCAGCATGGGCAACACTATGCCCAGGCACTTTTAGGTCCATCCGCAGCGAAATGGATGCTCAGTTCATCTGGGGCCTAAAGGTGAATTTAAATTCTTCTCCTTAGATCAATGATAGGTCTATGCACTCTGCTGCATGTACTGGATACTCAAAGTAGTTATATTTTCCCCATTACATTGGCCACTGCTTTTTGAAACAAATCTTTATCAATGCCGGTGGTCCCTAGACTTTAAAACCAGGCTGTCATCATGCAGTATGACATTTTGTATAGCACAGAAATAGTTTATCTCTGAATAATGACTACCGAAAATATTAGCATGCATTGTTAAATCCTGTCTTGGTTTAAAAATAGCATGCGAGAGCTTATCCAGCTATATAGTACTGGAAATCACTTTTTATGGACCTTACTTCTAGCCTGAATTTGTTTAACTTACACATTTTAAGTACTAGATCTTGTCTTATCTCTTTCTGTTAAGTTGAAGAGCCTCCTGTCATCAGACGTTCCTTCTATATATAGGTTCTAATAGACAGCAGCCACCCATCATCTTCTCTTTGTTAAGCTAAAGAGACTGAGGTCCTTGAGTAGATTATTTTCCAGAACTGTAATTATTCTTGTGTCTCTTCTCTAAACCTCTCTAATTCAGCCTTGAAAAGATAATCAACAACACTGGCACACTTGTTCTCTATGGGCACAGGTGACGCAAGCAGACAGCCTTTTGCAAAAGGGCCAGTTGATTTTTTCTCTCTCTGATATTTCATATTTTCATATTTTTTGCTAGCTGTTATTACCTCTTTGGCCTATGAATGTTCTCTGTAGCAGTCAGCTTCATTCTGTCATTTAACCCACTTGGCTACGTAGCTCCTTCAGCTTTTGACTGCTTTTCTTTAGTCCAATCTCAGACCAGTGTCTGAGTAGTTTTGTGAAGAATCAATATTCCCTCCCGACTCTCAATGTGGATCCTTTAAGTCCACACATAGTGGAAAACCTGTGTGGATTCACAGGGGATATGAGAGGTGGTAAAGGACACCCAAAAATAATGGAGCTTCAGGAATACATGCCATTTGCCTATGCCTGGGGATCATCTCCAAGATGTACCAAAGCTTTCTTTGTATGCTCGGAATTCAACTTGTACACATTTCTTTCATGGGTTCAGTCAAGACATGAGGAAATTTGAAGATAAATATGGGTGGGCCAGAAGACACAGTTCTAACTATAGCATCATAATTGTATTTTTAGTGTATTTATAAGGGAGGAAGGTCCTAAAGCAACAGAATACTTTTATAATCATAGCAACATTCAAATTAGAAACATTTTGCGGTGTTTCTAATTTTTGTGCAGGGACGTTTCACTTAAGAGAACCAGGCAACCTGCAGCCTTAAGGAAAGATAATGATCCTTCAGCTAAAAGTCATGGCTTCTCTTTAGTGTCATCCTTTTCCTTAAGAATGAATAAAGCATTTCATCACTTTTTTTCCCCCCTTTTATCTCATTGCTATTATTTTAGCTTTTGTCAAAGAAAATCTTCTTTAAAAGTTCACTGCATTTATGACTTTCCTTCAGACAATACCCTTGATCTAAGTGAAACACTGTCACTTCAGTATTCCTGACTATTGGCAATATATTTTATCAGCTGAGATGATAGCCTCAAAATGACCACTATGGAATACAATGTCTTGAAAGGAGCTTTGATGTACCTGCCTTGCTGTGCAGAAATCTCTCCTATTTTACATCTGGAAGTAGAGAATGAGTTTGATGAGTCTGATTGACTCTGTAACCTCAATAGCAATCAAGGTACTGAAGCAATAGCATATCCCAACCAGTGTATGATGATGTGGATACTCAGTGGGTATTCAACCCAGGAAAATAATAGCTTTGGATAATTTTCCTCTAGTTTCCTAGATGCAAGGTCTCTCCAAGACAAGTAGAGATGCATCATATTTGATTCGGATGAATGTACAAAAAGTTCAACTTCCTCCAATATTCTTTTTCAAGAAAAATAGGTCATTAACCTGTCATTATTTCTGAGAACTGTTCTGTGGAAGCTCAGTTCACAGAAGTGCTCCCAATCTCATCAGATATCTGTGGCATACAATGCTTTCAGAATTTGTCTTCATTCAGGGACAAGTCTGTGAGTGGTTTTCAATTTCTGTGGCTGAATGTAAGAGACAAGAAGCACAGAAACCGTCCTTCCTGTGAGCTATGACAATCTTTAAGATGAACTATGAGTTCAGATGAAATCTAAATCTGTTACTTTTCTCCAAGTGCTGAAAAAATTCCATTTTTCATCTGTACTTAGCGAGAAAGTGGAATAGCTTAAAACACTGCTCTTTTTATGCTTGGTTATATTTCCACAGCAAGTAGATTCACGTCAGTGGGCATCTTTGGTGTTCATCTTTGAAACTGATACCATACAACAGAAACAGCGACAGGATAGAAATGTCCTTCACTAGAGGAAGCATTTTCAAGGTCCGGTTTATGAGTGTTGATGCTTCAGTGCCAGCTTTGAAATCTAGGTGACTTGCTACTTTTTGCATGGCAGCTGATCTGGCATTGGCACTTGCCTCAGAAGCCAGAAGTTTGTCAGGAGGAAGATATGGATAAAAAGGATAAATTGAACTGTGGTAAGCTACAGCTACAAGGCCTCTAGTTTCTATGATATGATTAGATAACTGCAAATGGTTCAGTTCTGAACAGTTCATGAATTACTGGTGACAGTTCATGAATTGCTGCTTACCAAAGAGCATAAGCTTAGCCAAACAGTGGAGCCACCTATTTTGAATAGAATCATAGAATCATAGAATGCCTAAGGTTGGAAGGGACCTCTAGAGGTCATCTAGTCCAACCCCCCCTGCACACGCAGGGCCACCTAGAGCACGTGGCACAGGGCTGCATCCAAGAAGGTGCATATGAAATATAGTAAAGCCACAGAAGGTTCTAGGAATATGTTATAAACATTGGAACATGACAATATAGCCAGAACTATATAAGAAAGGGAAACAAGCTATGCAGAAAGTATCATAAATCCTAGGAAATGCTTTGACTGTCAAAGTAACAATTTATAACATTCATGTGGTTCCATACCTGATTCACCCTGAAAATAAAGTCAGAAACTCTGCTGATATAATTGAGGCTTCAGCCTCAGAAATATTTCAGATTTGAGGTATAAACTAAAATGTAGGGTTTTTCTAAATCTTGTAATGGATTCCTAATAATATTTTAGGATTGAAGGTTAGTGGGGGGTGAGCATGAAAAACTGCAGACTATGTCATTGTGTGGAGTGAATCTGAATAATAGAGGTAGTAAAGTCTGTCCTAAGGCAGACCGGAGCCTGGCAAACCTTGGTGTGAACCTCGCACTCCCAGATAAAGGCTGAGACACGTCTTCCTAAAGGAACAAGCAGAGAAAAGAAACTGCTCTGCTCTTGGCAAACGTACATAGGTTTGAATATTTATTTAAAATTAGGGAACAGATTGTGATTTGTGTCCGGGTAGTTATCTGTCGGTTATTTAGTGGGTGTGACCCGACTTGACCATAGCTTCTCCCAAGTTGGGCACACCAGGTGGAGAATATCTTTTTCTTCATAAAACAAAATAGTAAATACAAAAGTGATACATCATCTTCCACATCCATAAAGATAAAACACTACAAGAACTCATCCTTGTTGCTTGAGATTCCTATAATCCACAGAGGAAAACTGTTGTCCTTCCTCAAGCATCTCAGAAATACACGCTTTGTTTCCCTCCAAAGATAAAATAACCACTCCTATACTAACATGCTGACTTGTCAGTATTTAAGACAACATGTTATATAGTATAACACTGTGGATATAACTTTATTGAACCTAAAAACTAAGAAATCCAGGTTCCCTATTGGGAAAGATTAATTGCCTGAGACATCTTTAAAGCTACACTTTTACGGCCCACCTCTTTTGCTTTCATTTCCTGGAATGCCAGGTTCATTAAATTTCAGAGGTGACACGTACTGTACCTTACTGGGACTATAAAAATGAAGAAGCTATTCATAGGGACTGCACAGACATAGCATACATACTGTGCCACCGTCTATCAGAGAAACTCCTGTGTCTTTTTAAATCTTATTTTCTGTTTTGCTGATCATGCTGCTATAGGAAATTCTCTTTCCTTAAAAAAATAATAAAAAGACAGACTGCTATGAACTTTAAATACGAGAGACAATTTAGGTACTGGGTTAAACCAAAAATGTGAATAGCCTCATGTAGGACAGACAGTAATGTCCTATTAAGAAATGACTTTAAAAATAGGTAATGAAATGTTTGGAGATAGATTGATTTCCTGAGCCTGAAGCTGATTCTGGTTGCTCCTGTTTAACAATCTCTGATAGACCCTTTCTTCAAGAACATCCCTAGTACTTTTAAAGTCTATTTGCATTTTAAATCTTCATAGCATCCTATGGCAGTGAATTTCAGACTTATTTTTGCTGTGTTTTTTTTTCTAAAAAAAAAAAAAGAAGTGCTTCATTTTTGTTTGTGTTTAGTCTGATACCTAATAATTGAATTGGGATCCTCCTAGTTCTTGTATCACATGAACCAACATATAAGCCCCCTTCATCTTTTTGCCCCACCTAGAGTTCTAGTCTGGTTACTTCTTCCACTGAAGATACTGTTTCTTGCATATATAGAAATATTTGTATGGATATGGAGCATATTTGCTACAGATGCTATGCTGCTCCATATTTTGCTATGGAGTAAAAATAACCCTGTAAACTCAGGAAACACAAAGGAAAAGATAAAATTTCAGGTGCTCTAGAGCTGAAATGGGTCACCAAGATTCTGTCATGGCCTTAAAGCTCAAAGTTGGAGCAGACAGAGTTCAGCCTGGAACAACGAATGAAAGGAGAATGTGGAATATTGGGGCCACAGCTGTAGTCACATCCCATGGTGGGCCCATGCATGGTGCAGTGGCTAATGATAACAGGAAATGAAATGTTGCCTTCCTTCCTTAGGTGATACTTAATGTGTCTCTCTCTGGGCCCAAACCACTATTACTGTTACAGTTATTAATATTCCTCAGGGAGGCAGGATTAAGCAGGCACTCATTGATGTTCTTAACCTGGTAGAGATAAAACCTTAGCATATAAGACAATCTGATGATCCTTAGGGAATCTTTCCTACACAGGTTCTCAGCATGGCCTGCATCAAATGAACTACTTGAAAAGACCAGTCACTATCTAGCGCAGGGATTAGTATCCTGGGAAAAGAGCAGGGCCTGGGCATTTTTGTTCCCTGAATTCCAGAGAAATGGTCCCAGGCTATGGCACCTTACATGGAAAAGATGTTTCAGATAATTGCCCATTTGTATTTTGTTTTTTTTTTTTTCCCATTAGAGACAACTTATTTCATTATTTAGTAAGTTGTCTAGGTCTTTGAAAACTCTACCACAAGATTCTATGGCCTTTTGAAATATCTGAGGACATCTTGAAATATTTGCTACTTGGGATCACCTTCCTTTTCTTGTTTTAAGGTGTTTTGATTATTTTTATTCCACTAGTTTCAGTTACCAGAGGTCACATTTTCTCTTGGCAAAACTTGCTCCTGTCTGAGGCCCTTTTTCTGCATTCCACTTGTGTTACAGAATTGTTGGAGAGACAGAAAGGAGATGAATGCCATGCCCTTCTCATCTACACATCTCAAAACATTTTAGAAGGTCACTATCATTTATTGCCTTTTTATAAATAAGAAAGCTGAAATAGAAAGAGGCAAATGACTACTCTCACTCACCAAGGAAATAAATGGCATTGCCAATGCTAACACTCCGGCCCAGGTGATAGGTCTAGATGCCAAGCTCGTGCTGTCCAGGGGAATGTAATCGTGAGCAGCAGCACAGCAGTTGTAGACATTGGCTGCTGGGTTTTGCAAAGGATTTTAGGATTTGGATGTTTGCCTTTCTTCCATACTGAAACACTTCTGAAAGTTTTCCAGGAACAATTTTTTTTCTGTTCTGTTTTGAAATGTTTCATGTCAACAAAACTGAAGTTTTTGTTTGTTTGTTTGTTTTGACTGTGACTTTGAAAAGTTACCTCATATTGCAATACATCAGTGAAATAATTAAACAGGAAACTGAAAAGCAATTATTCAAAATGAAAAACCAAATACACTGATATTTTGGATATCCTGGCTATTTTGTCTCCTTCAGAAAATTCTCTGTCAGTTTTCCAAAATGAAATTTGAGTGAAATTCCTCTTCACATACCACTTGGGTTGTCACAGAACTGGTTAGGGTGTGATCCCACTGTGGTTTACCTTTTATCCCCAGTGGCTATTTGTATGTACAAACAGCTGTGGAATTACTCTGTGTACAGATATTGTTACAGATTCTCTGTCCTACCGTCCTAACAAGAGACATTACCATGATCAGGATCAGTAAGAAATTGCTAACTAGCACTGGGAAAATAGGACTTTCTCACTGTGCAACAAGTCAACATCTGGCCACACAAATTTCATTTACAGTTTTCTAAAATGATTTAGCAAAGGGGAAGGAAGACTACTAGCTTTCAATTGGTCATACACTGTTCATTTACATCTGCACCTTTGCAGGACAGATCCGGGATCTGGAAGCTTTGCACAGTTAGGCTGCTTTACTTTGTGCTCATTGCAATTCCGAGTTGGTTTGATATCCACAGGCCAGCAAATTTTTTTTTTTTTTGAATTTCTCCCAAAATACAATTGAAATTAAACCAAAGAATGTGCTTCACCTAGTTAATCTAGCTAGTGAGATATTTCATTTCATAAATAATGAAGAAAGAATCCCTAGGAACATGTGCTTTGGTTTAATTTTCACCTGGTATTTATCACTTTGTATGATCCAAATTTTGTTAGTATCTATAAATGTAACAGCAGGTATTTGGATTTTGCACACATTTCTGCAGCCAGACCCAGAGAGAAATGCAGGGTAATGGAATGGCAGAAATCCAAGTCCTAAAGTAAATGTAATCTGTCTACTGTTAATGAGAAACAAAACACCAGATTCATTCTCTTCCAGAAGATGAAAACACCACTGGAATATTTGATTGCATGAAAAACTCCTTAAGTCCTAGCGATTGTATGTGAATATGCTACAATATTTCTGAATAACATATATTGAAATGTAGACAATTATAGACCGTTCTCACATATTTTTAATTTGTTTTACATTAGGAAGCAGGAAGTCCAGTGTGGTCACATGGGTGCTGTGCTGTCCTTCCTCTGACAAACATACTTTTAGAAAAAGACCCTAGGTGGGGCAAAAATAATATTTGATGATGAAACAAATTGATTAAAAGCTTACTGTCCAGCCAGGATACAAACTAAGAACTCTTGGATCTCAGCATAGTGGATGCTGTTACTTCCTTCAGAATGGTAGAAGATTTGCATTTAAAATAAGATTATTTGCTCTAATTGACTCCCTTCATAACGATTCCTGCTCTTGTGGCCCAGTGGGGACCAAGAAGCAAAGGCAAGAATTAAGTTGTCTGTGTTTTGGGAAGCAACATTGGAACCTTCCATACTTTCCTTCTAGAAATCGCAATTAATAATTCAGTGTGTAAGTTTGGCTTGAAGGAAATGTCAGGACAACATTCCAGGAAGGGATAAACCTCATAGGAAAGAAAGATCCTGAGAGGTCTTTTTTTTTTCATAAAAGATAGTAGTCTTTCTTCTATGCTCAGTACTAAGGAGATGATAAACTTAGAAATTACTTTAAAAATGTAATGCATTTGAGAAGTATGTTTTTCTTTTTCTGGATAGGACAGGATAGGATCATATGCTGAACTGATCTTAATTTCAGTGCAGAGCAGTTCTGAAGCGATTCAGGTTTAAAAATCATGCTAAAGAAATGTTTATCTGCAAACTGTAGAAGGTGCTAACTCACAATTAAAAGCCATGATAAACAGGGAGTAAATAAAGGAACATCTGGTATGACTGTTATTACTAAAGTAGATTTTAATAGGAAAAATTCATTATTATTATTAGAAATTAACATAATTGGGGAGAAATAAAGAGGGGTAAGTATCCTGAGAAATGTGAACTCAACATCCCAGAACTAAGTGTAGTCTGCAAGGGGGAATAATTGTGCATAGATATAATTCTGTGTCAGGTCTGAATTTGTTGAAATAAAGCATAAATAGATTTAAGCTGTTTATGGTGATTGCATCCTTGATCAGATTCACCCTGCCTCAGTTCAGACACCAAAAAAATTGCCTGAATTCTGCATAAAGAAGACTAAAGGAGCTCACACCTTTGTCAGGGGGACTCAATAGGCATCTGTAGAGGTTTATTCAGTTCTACTTTGGGATTTCCTGTCTCCTGATATGCAGCCTTTTGATTGAAGGACAGTAGATCCTCCATAATCCTAAACCAGATTAGTGTCTGAAGTTAAGAGGGATGGGCTATTTTACTTATTACTCAATGACAGCAATGGCTTCTCCAGAGAGATAATTGTCTGAACTTTCTCAATTTCTCTCATGTCCCCAAACCCTGAGGGTCTCAGACCATTAGATGAAAAGTCCAGACATAGATGCATAATTTTTAGAGGCTAGAATTGGTCACTTGATTGAATCTGATACATATTAAAGAGTAATAAAACATGCACAAACCCAGAGTGAGAAAGTTAGGGTCATGAGGAAGGGTCAGCCTAAGCTACAGGGAACTGCACTGATTAACCCTAAAAGTCATAGTTCATTTCATGTGAGCACCTGAGCTACTTGATTTCATAATTACTTGCAAGATGAAGTGACTATAAAACATACATTCTAAGTTCATAAGGCCACAGAGAGTCTATTTCTTTCTACTAAGTGTAAAGGAAGTCTAAGCTAATGCCTTAAGTGCACTGTGGGAACACATACATGGTTAGATGAATCCCATTCAATAATAGTTACAAACTTAGATCCTAATTTTCCAAGTTCTGTTCAAATATGAAAAAAATGCAAAATCCTAGTTGAAGAAAACTTGCAAGCCAAGATGAGACAAGAGAAAGAAGTGACAACAAGACTAGCACGGTCAGCCATAACGCTGTGTTTCCCCAGAGGACTAACTCTTGCCCTACTTGGCCTATTTTGCAGGCCCTATAGCAAAGATAAATTTAAGGGAGAATTTGAAACCTGATAATGAAGCTGCTATGCAGCTACCTTATGTTTGCTTCCCATATGTGCTAGACAGTATGGGGGAAAGTTTAGAGTGTCTTACTTGAAAGCTTAACTTGGGAGCAATGGCAGTTTTATTTGTCATCCATTGTAAGGCCAATATTTTACTAGGAGAGATCATGGAGAGCTCAGAAACAGGCCTCAGAAAGCTCTAAAAGTAACCTGCAATTATAATTGCTACCATATGGAATAAATAGCAATATCTCTCAGCCTCTAATTCATGTAAATCTATTGAAGGAAAACTATGGCAGGCAGGAAGGATGAGGAAAGCTCTGGCTTGATTTTGGGTATATTCTTGTTGCTTGTTTTTATGTGTCTGCAATTGAATTGCTGGAAAATCTGCCAATGGAGATGGACAACACTGTCCTGTAGCCAGCACTGACTTTCTTGAAATACAGAGGAATGCACTGTGCAAGGCACTATAAAATCAGAGAAGAAAAAGATGGTCTAGTGGACAACTAGATGGACAACTAGTAACTCTCCAAAAAATGCCTTTTTTAAATATTTTAATACCAGGTGAAGTTCAGTGTGTATAGATAAGTGAGTTGTCAGATGTCTTTGTTACTTTTTCCTATCATCTATGATTCTATTTCAATCTATCTGTCTCCCTTTAAACAAATTTTAACAGATGGTTAATCGGTTCCCACACTTATTTCTGATTTCACAAAGACTGTAGATACAGAAATGTTGTCCATAGGCACATTTATGCAAAATGAGGGAAACTCGTTAAAACTCACTATTAAGCTAGTCTGATTCTCACACTAAACCAATGTGAGAAAAAAAAAAAAAAGTGATGAAATGGTACTGTGTGGATCTTGAAATGAAGTATCCTTCAGGAGGCGGTCAAAGCACACAGAAAAGCAAGGAGAATTGATAGTTATTATACTCAGGTTTCTCAGCTGCAAAAAAAAAAAGTTACCCCTGCTCTATATTTATTTAGATTAGGGAATCTAAAGTGCTCACCCTTACCCTTCATGTTCCCTTTAATTCAGAGCAGAGTTTTCAAAAGCAGTGGCATAATTGTGTTAACACAAAACAAATATCTAGAGAATGGCTGTGCTGTGATCTGAGCAGTGGAAATGGAATCCTTCTATGTCAAGGAAATAAAAAGAACTATTCATGCACACATGTAATCTGCCTGTTGCCTGCAATGATATCACAGTACGATACACAAGATAGGTAGCCTTTCAGGTAGCCTCAAACAGATAGAAGTCCAGTATTTTAAAAAACAACAGGTCCCAGT
This sequence comes from Crypturellus undulatus, assembly GCA_013389825.1. Taxonomy (NCBI): domain Eukaryota; kingdom Metazoa; phylum Chordata; class Aves; order Tinamiformes; family Tinamidae; genus Crypturellus; species Crypturellus undulatus. The sequence continues at coordinate 40,747 of VWPW01084858.1, read as the reverse complement.
CTACTGCTCAAATATTTGTATACACAAAATTTTGTATACACAAAATCAAATTAAAATATATAAAGAAATAATGAAACTATTACATTTACCCAAAGGTAAATCATCCTACTCAGTCGTTTAATCTGAGGTCAGCCTCCAAATGCAAAAGCAGTGCCTTAACATAAGGAAGAGAAAAGGTTAGAAGAAAAGAGGAGAACAGCGTTAGTGAAATGCTTACATACATAATATGCATATATATATGCATACATTATGTATGTGTGTATGTTTGTGTGTGTGTATATATATATATACACATGTAAACAGCCAGGTGTCATTTTCCTCCCACTTCCCTGTTTACCGCTGTGTAATATACGGGCTGATTTGCAAATTCTATTGTTGTTGCTCAGTAACCACAATGATTACTGCAAACTGAAGACGTATAATCTGAATTCTTATTTAAGTTATTAAGTTGCCTTCAGAAAGAAGAAATTCTTACACAAAATATGATAAACGGATTTTTTGTGGTTTTTTGACTTTATGAAAGGACTAAATGCTGCTATTGTTCTTATGCATATGACCTTTCCTTCTTCAGTTCATATGGAAAGCTAATTTGATCAGAGAAAATCTCTTCTAAGGTGTATTTCCAGTCAGAGGACATAAGAAGTTAGTGAAATTCGTCTGAATTGACTTGTTCTTACAGACTCTCCAGCCCAGCTGATTGCTCATTACGAATGAGTTGGGGTCTCGTACACTGCTATTTCATAGACAGTTGTCTTGAAAACCAAGACTTAGCTCCAGCCTTGTGCTGCTGGGTACAAGTTTCACTTTTCTCATAGGTCAATAAGAATAAATAATGTTTACACAGAAATTCTCTATCACGGCTTCTAGACCTGGTATGGTTCAGCAGCAACTTCCAGTCTATCTCATCCCCCATTTCTCATCATTCCTACTATGGGGTGCTCCTCTCCTTGAAATGGAAACAAATGAGTGTCTTCTGTCCATGCTGCAGAGTGAGCTCTGATGAAACCAGTAGAGACTGAGGTTCATGGGGGCAGGAAAAGGAATTCCGTGAAGATATCATTGCATACCAATAGGCAGTTGGGACAATTCAGGAAGAAGAAAACAGCTGATGCCTAATGAACAAACAAGCACCTGGCTATATACTCCGCTACACCATCTGAAGTTGGATATGGGCCAGTTATATCCACGGCAGTGTTGCAGCAAAGTGATGGATGGCTTCTTAAATGTAAAATTCACTTTCTTTAGAAGGGGACAGAAGCAGGTTTGGGCATAGCACATAGGTTACGTGCCAGCACCATAAGGAACAGTTTTGATTTTTGACTTGTTATCAAGGCTGAATGAAAGTGAATCACCCCCGGCAAACTCCCTTTGGGCCATCCTCTGCTCAGCCGCTGCTCAGGGTTGAATGTGGTCCTGCACTCCAGCTGTGAGTAAAAGAGGCCACTGAACATAAAATGTAGCCACACTACCTCCTTGTACCATCAACCACAGAAGTTGGTATGACTTGTCTAGACAATTAAAAAGCTTTAAAAAATTAAAATACAAATAAAAATACATAGATTTTATTACCAGTGATTAATTTTTTTTTTCATTTTGGATCAAAAGAGCATCTGCAATCATAGGATTCCTTACAGCATTACTACATTCCTTATCCCATGCATATCAATATACACAAAGCTCCTTCCTCAAAAGATCTCTGAAAAAAACATTTCCACCAGTAATTGATTTTTAATTAGTTTTTTTTTTGAATGCAGTTTTCTTATTCAGTAATGGACAAGTGTAATAGAACCACATGCATAAAGAATTCAACAGTGAGTGTGTCTTGACATCCTTGTATAACTCATTTGTTTAGCCCAAGTTGTGCTGCATTTAGTGCTGTGGTTGTGCATGCTCAATAACCGGAATCTGAGTGTGCAGCAGCAATGGCAGGGAGCTGGTTCCGACTGTATGATTAGTGTGTTTGGGGATCAGAAAAGAAAAGGTGAATGAGAGAAGGATGATTGATAGAAGACCTGAATTGTTTTATAATTAGAATTACTTTATAACTCCTAATGCAGCTCCATCAATTATAGATGTCCTGATGATCATGGTCTTCCTCCTCATTTAGGCCCTAATGAGCATTATAGCCAGTTTCAATTCCTGGCAGATACAAAGACCTTATAACAACCTCCCTGTCAGAAATTCAGGAGCATTAAAAGTAGCGTAGGAAACATTTTAAATGGCAGGTTTTAACCAACTGCTCTATGATGCCTTTCCCAGAGTCATTGTGCATTTCCTTTGGCTTTAATAAGCCTCCTCTGAATGATTTGCAGTCAACAACAAGGAAGGGGATAAGGATGCCGTAGCCTGTGATCAGTCAGTGATCAGCGCTCCAGCGTTGCGTCGTGGATAGCACCCAGGAGCCACGCAGCTGTGTCCGTGCTGCCCCCTCTATTCCCCGCGAGACAGTGACAAGAGCATCTCTGAGGCATCCTTACCAGCACACCCACTGAAAGGCAGCTCCACACTTGGGAAAAGTAGACACTGCCTCCCACTACACTGGCCTTTTTTGAAGGAAGAAATAATTAAGGACCAGGACACACCTGGCTTTTTAGGAGACAAAAAGAATATAATGCTTTTCATTTGCTATCCTGTTTTGTAGATTTTAGAAAAGAAAAAGAAAAAAAGAAGGAAAAGCATCAACTAACTGACAAATAACTGCTAATTACAATCTTGTGTGATTTTTTTTCTGTTGAAACTTAGAACAATAGTTGCATTGGACAAGGCAAGCAGCATCCAGCAGCAGAGGATGGCGTTCTGAGCTCTGCACTTTGCAGGAAGCCAAAAAAGGATTCTTTTTTGGATGTAGTTATTTTTTTTTTCTTTCCCACTAATAATTACTTTGAAGGAATAGCAAAAAAAAAAATTGGCACACATATGGAAAATTGGGCACATATGGAAAAAGACGACCATTGAGATTGCCCGGCGTTATAGGTGAAAATTGCTTGCATGTTTGACAGTAGTGGAAACTGCACTACCCTCCATTATCTCTGTAATATGACAGAGGGGGAGTCTGTGGCCATTAGATCCAACTGCGTTTCCTGAGAGAGAGATTCTGATCTCCGATACAGATTTACAGTCTTGTAAAGAGAAATAATCTGGTAGTTGTGAGATTCCTGGATTGCAAAACTCTTTTATATATATATTTTTTCATTTGAGTGAACAACCACACTGGCTGCTGTAGTTTTACAGCTTCCAGCCTGTAAGGATGCTCAGTTGATGTGTGTTCTTTTTGCAGCAGAACATGACTATGTGTCTGTTGTTATTAACTAGCTGTCACATTTTTCATAATGTGAATTTAAGATTGAGCAGCTACAGATTTGGATTTCTCTTTTTTTTCTCTCTCTCTCCTTTTTAAAAAGACATTTTTAATGTTAAAAAAAGAAACAAATAAAAATCAGTTGTCTTTTGTGTTTTCCGCTTTAGACATTTCATACAAGGATAAAATAAGATGCATACTGCCAAAGATTAAATAAGGCCATTCTCATGAAGAGATAAATTGCACTGAGGCAGAGAATCCCTGGTTATCCCTTTGTACTAGATGTTGTTCACAGACAAGAGCAAAGGGCTATGATAACTGCTGACAAGAAAGTATGTTCAGAGGAAACAATATGAAAGAGTGGAGGGAAATATTTAAGATGGTTAAACCAGGAGCAATGGTCTAAAACATACAAAAAGAGCGATATTAGAGGGGAGCATTAGGAAAAATGTTCTAACATCTATGCCAATTAGGCAGGACATTAAGCGAGGTCAATGAAGCAGTGATGAAGCAGTTTTATTTCCTCATGTGAGGATATTTCTGAAGCGCAGAGTTCTCGAGCACCGTTAGGGCTTTGGGATCACTGAGGGATGCCGGTTTCAGAGACTGGACAAGAGCTGGCACCTGGGAGAGGCTCAGGGGTGCAAACACGCCGCGCAGGTGGGCTGCCCTGCCAGGACTGCCCTCTCTGCATGGCCCATCTGTATCGCAGCAGCCCTGCTGCCAGATCGGCAGGTCTCATTGAACACCAACCTGAACCGGGCTGGATAGGGATAATTCAGCTGCTGGCAACCCAGTTAGGAGAAATGATCTGGAAATGGGAACGTGGGCGTGGACGTCAGGGGATGCGCTGGGCTTAAGCTACTCTCTAACTAAATGCCTTAAGCTAAGGATAAATACATTACAGTGCTCTCCAGCAAAGGAGTGTTCTTTGAGGGCAAAGAGGTAATAACCTATCAAAAAGTAAAACCTCTTGCAAGTCCATCCTCAGGACAATCAGTTTGCATTCTCACTTCCCAAAATGCTGGGAGACATTTTTAAATAGAAGTAATTAAAAATCAATTTAAATTACATTCCTCTTGCTTGCAATGGGTAATATATTAAAGATAATCCTTTTTATTGGAAACTAAGACTTACTGAGACAATCAGGACATTCCCTCAACTCCAACATATTTTTTATGGTTTTTTTTTTAGGTAATACATATCTATTTATTTAAACTATTTTTATTAAAAAAATATAATCTTTCTCCTCCAAAAAGAAGAATATCTCTTTAAATAAAGGAGACATCCTATGGGAAGACAATTGTATGCTAATTCTTTTTTCTATTTCCCCATCCATATTTTTCATTTCAAGCTTTTTCATATCTCCTTACCCTCTTATTATTATCAACAAATCCAGGAATGAGAGAGAAAAAAAGTTTCTTTTCTTTAAATATTTGCTGTAGCTTGTGTAATTACTGTGCTTGGCAAGAGACACGAAGCACTATTGAATTTTCCAACCTATTTCTTTTGAAGAGTAAAATGCTTCTGCCTCCCTCTTAAGAAATCTCCAGAGGAAGGTAGCAATAAATGATGTTAAAAAATAAGGAAAGAAAGAGTATATAAATCTGAAAACACTGCTGAGTTTTTGAGAGTCAAGATTTTGAAAAATATTTGCACGTACATACCCCAGAAGGACCACAGCCTCTCAGCTGACCCAGCTCCTTCTAGCTCCCACTCATTTGGAAAACATGCAGGGCAAAAACAACCCATGTGACAACCTCATCTTTGCTGGCAGGACTTCTGGTATTAAAAACAAGAGAAAAAAACTCTCTGTCGCCTTCTCTTTCCTCCTGAATTTGCAAATAGATGACTAGAGTAATAAGATTAAGCCTCCTGCTTAATCCAGATGTTGATTAAGATGTGAATGAGTATGCAGTGACTTGTCCTTGTTCTGTCTATCACCATATATAAGATTTTATTCTAAACAGAGGCTTTGGACCTCCCACGGTATTTTCAGCTAAATATTTATTAGTGATGTGGAGAAGCTATTTCAGCTAATCGGTATGACAAATAAAAGGCAGTTATAGAACAGCTATCTAGCTGTGTTGCTGCATGTTGGAATATTGAATTTTATGGCATTCCTTGCATTGCTAATGTTAAGTACTGGTGACACTTGTCCTCATTTTGCTGGATGTCTCTGTTTGTGACACATCCCGGGAAAAGTCTTCAGCGCGGAAGCGGAGAGCAGCCTGAATAGCAGCGCTGCAGCTGCCGCACATCCAAGGACCCGCTCACAAGGAGCGAGAGGTCAGCCAGCTTCCACGCCGTCTCGGGGCTTCACAGCCTCTCCTGTCCAAAGGCTCTTGCTGTTACACTTATTTCAACCATATATCAGAGATCCTTTGTATTTAGGCAGGTAATGAACAAAAAAAAATCAATTGAATGCCTCTCTGACACAGGCCAGATTCAAGCTCTGTTGAAATTAATTTGTTCTACTGGGAGCAGGTTTGGGCACACAGGTTAAAAAGTTCAAAATTGTCCAAATCAATTAGGTATCTACATCCCAGGGAATTGTTATGAAAATCAAAGGTCTTGTCCCTCCCTTAAGGAGTGTGACTCTCCCTCCACCTCCTAAAAGAAGCAACGCAGACATTTTATAGTATAGCCATTGAATCACCATAATTTACCATCTAGGAAAACAGAACTGGATGGGGGTTATCTTTGCGTGTTGTTCTGCAAGCAGCAGTTCAGCAGCTGCAGCTGAGGTCCTGCCAGCTAGAAGTGGGAGCCTGTGGCTAGCCTTGGATATCAGGAAGAAGGTATCTTCATCATCGCAGCCTTTCCACTACTGTCCTCTCCATCAGTGGGTGTGATGATCACCACAGAAAGGCAAAGTACAAAGTCACCTTGCTCAGAGAGCAGAGCAGAAAAAGCCCCACAGACTAAAACACACTTAGTTATCCTGGCAAAACCCCAGGTGCACATGTAGCTATGCTGGGAGATGCCTGCTTCTGCCTGCTCATGGTCCTTCCAGTCATGGTGGAGCTGCACGGATGAAAAGGGCTCTGCTGAATTACACAGTTCAGAGTGCAATTAAGTAACTCCTCTTTACAGGAGTTGAGGGCTCAACTGAAGCCACGATGTACAAAAATGCTTTTCAGACACTAGATGTAACATGAAAAAGAAACTCCAATGTGGTTTTAAAGCTTGCATCCGTAACAAATATTCCTGTCAATCAATCAACGAGTGGGAGCCAGATTTTCTGACTTTTTTTTTGTCCTCAGTGAAAGAATGTCTGGTTTCCTCATCTTTGTAACCTGGCAAAGTTTGCTATTCTAAATACACAAAGAGACACCTCTGGTTCGGCTGGCTGAAGGTGATGCTCGGGTAGCTCAGCTAAAGGAAAGGGCTGTGTAAATTCTCAGTCATCTCTTTAAACGGCAGCCTGGGTTGCCCTTGGGCAGCCAGCGGAGGTGATAAGAGGTGACTCCGAGGAGAAGCTGTTCTGTTTGGATTGACATTGTCATCGTCATTGTCATGTGAGAGTGGCATTGTCATTGTCAGGTGAGAGTGGCATTGTCAAGCGCCATGGGTAGTTCTGTGTCTCTGTCATGAACTTCCCTGCCAAATAACCTCATTGTCCAGGTGCTCCTCCAAACTAAACTTGAACTTTGTACACTATTGCACAACATGCATAATAACATTTCCTCGGGATCAGAATAACTTCTCATTCAGAGAAAGCTAGTTTTTTTGTTTATTGAACCCAACTATTGATAATAGTGATAACAATATAAAAGAGGTTGGTGTTTACAGACTCAGGGCCCAGGCAGTAGGGTGTGTTCATGGGTCCATGTGTGTTGTGGCAGAAAGAAGGATTCTAGGCTGTGCTACTGAAGGCTGTGCTGTCTGTAAGCAACAGCACGGAGCGAAGGGATCCCAAGGCTAACACTTGCCTGCACCCAACTGTGTGTCAAACACCAGCTCTGTCGGTTGTATGTAACTAACTGCCTGCAGGCCTGCAGGGAAATAATGATAGATGTGGGACTTCACTTTAGTTTTAAGCAAGAATATGCTATGGATGTTGCCATATGAGTGATGTGGCACTTCGCAGCGCTGCCAGCTGTCAGCAGCAATTTTTTGACAAATTTTCTAATGAGGTGTGTAGGTTTCTTTTATGAGAAACAAAAGCTCCGGTGCCCTATTCTTAAAACTGAGAGGCATGAACATTTCAACAAGATTTCAGTGAGCCAAAATATTTTATAGAGGTGTATGAATTTTGACAACCGTTTTGACAGTAAATATTCTGAGATCCACTCAGTACCCACTGGAAAGCAAAAGAGAGAAGATAAAGAATGAGAAATACACAGGTAAAGAAAGAAAAACGCTGCTCCTTTCAAGTGAGCATTATACCCAACTCAGGAAGTTTTTTTTTTAATTTTATTTCATTGCAGATAAGAAAACAAGTTTCTAATTCAATCTAGATTTAAGAATTTCAGAACTTAACAAGTCCATTGCTTTTCTTAACAATTCATTCACCTTGTTAAAAATACACTTTTGGGAGCTGTTTTCTCTTTTACTGGGGTTTGACATCTCCAAATGCTCTAAAACATGAGTTTACTTGCAGAAATGTGTCAGGGATGTAGATTGATTTTTCTTTTGTTTGTTTTATTGTTGTATGGACAATACTGGGGGTCATTTCCTGCAGGAATGCTGAGACAGCCCCAAGAAATCTGAAGAAGCTGCTATGGAATCAAAAGATAAGATTTTTGTGAGTTAGATGCTATCTATCTATCTATCTATCTATCTATCTATTTATTTATTTATTTATTTATGCCTCTGATCAGGATCCAGATCTGAATCTGTCTGTATATTTCCCAGAGACCTTGGACATTCATTTTCCCTGTGAGAAAACTGTTTTAAGGCAGTTTCTGCCCATGTCCCATAGCACCTAATTCCTATTACCATCTTTCCCAGGTCATCGTCACTTAGGCAAACAGCAAGATGCTTGAAAAGCTACTGGACACATTTAACAAGTTGGTTGCTTTAAATGTATGCCAGACAATTTGCCTTTCGCTCCGGCTTCCAGCTTCTCCACAAGTTTTCTACAAAGTGTTTGCTGGGCAGAAGGAGAGGGAGAGCAAAGAAGGGCAGAAGGGTTATTCTTGTGACAAAATGTGGGAATAAAGAAAGGGATAGCCATTCAATAGCAGTAGCACAGTGCCATTTTACCACATTTGGACATCAACTATGTCCACTGTGGCTGAGCAGTCTAAAAAAAAAATGAAGGAGGAGAATGGATGGAGGACATTTTATAAGTCCTTTTTTCTCTGATCTTTCACTTGCTTCAGGTATTTGTGCCTATGTCATCAGCAGAAGTCAAAAATGCTTCTCTGAACGTATCCTCTGTGTCCTCTACACATGAACCTTAATGCAGGGCTCCTTCCTCAGCCTTGTAGTACACCCGAAGTACACCTGAACAGCTCAGTACCTCCTGTTCTCCGTGCTACTTGTCTCCTAGCAGCTGCATTAAAATTAAAGACCTCTGTCTTCAGCTAAGTATTTCAATGCTTTCTCACACTGCTCAACACTCAGTTCTGACTGTTTAATTCATCATCAATATTCCTGTTTCCTCTCTTTCATTCTCTGCCACTTTGTGATGTGTTTTGCATAGAAAGTGTTTCCTAAACAAAAAATAATCTGATAGATGTTCGCTGTAGAATTATACATGAACAAAAAGGCCAAAAAGGGACAGCTAGAACCTTGCTGTCATATCTGAACTGAATGATGCCTTCTTCACTGTTGCTGTGTGTCCACTACCACAAGAGAGAGAAATTGAGGACATGGTTCGCTGGGTCAGTTGCATTGACATCCAGGGTGGCACCATGCAGCATTCCTTTTTACTTGTAGCTTTACAAATACGTTTGCATTAATGTCCTGCATCATTTCCAATTTTCTTTGTTAAACATAAATTTCACTGGAATTTGAGCTTCGATAAAGGGATCATATAGGGTTACATTTTCTCTAAAAGTACATGGTATTTATTTTTCTTTATTGTTCAAATAAGTTTTTCAAAATAAGAAATAAAGAAATTATTTTCTACAATAGAATTTTTTTAACTGTAAAATAGATTTGCATTGTTGATCTAATGTTGATCTAATGTCGATCTATCAGTCAAGCTGCTCTTCCTCTGAATAGCAAGTATAGGAGATTTCAAATGGCTGATGATATTAAAAAACAAGGCACTTTTTCACTCATGAAATGACATCATGTAATTGATGCATTTAAACCAAAAGCAAGCAAATAAACAAAGTAATGCCTGGGTAGCACGAGCATCATAGATGCAATATGAAGATTCAGTGTCCATGAGCGCATGTCTGTCTCCACTGACTGCAGATGATTGCACTTGAGCCGGTCTCAAGTGGCAAAAGCAGATGCAATTTAACCTTCACTTCCACATTTTTTTTTTGTTTTAAATCTCAGTCCAACTGCATAGACTGAGAACAGTTAGGTCAGGGTCAAGAGCTTCTTCTGCTCATCCTCTTGTGTTTTAAAAACAAATCAGTTAATAAAACCATTAAACCATCCATATACCTTTGGCATTCTGACCTCTTTTCTGGACAAATATCCTTGTGCTTTTTAGTCCACATTTTAGCTTCCTTCTTCATAGACCTATGGCAAAAATGGCTTCGAAAATATTGCAATGATTTATTGGTTTTGTGGGTAATGCAAGTGCTAAGTGCTGTGAAGGCATAACTTGCTGTTCCATGAGTGGCAGGGTGGACTTACAGCTCTGCTATCCTCTTGTGTGAATAACAGAGACCAGTGCTCTGGTGCACTGCAGCCCAGCTGCGACATATTTAATTGTGCTACAGAACCCAGTTTGAACCAGAAATTCAAGTCTTTGCAATTGTGCAGTAACAGCAAAATACCAGCCGCCAGAATGAAAACTTTGAGCACAAAATGTGTTTAAGTTACTTGAAGAACTGACAGGAGAAGAATAAAAAGAGAATAATTGCTCTTTTGACAGATTTTTTTCCATTGGACTGTTTCTCTTTTGTATTCCTTTGAAAGGAAAATTAATGCACTTTGTCCTTCTTGTTTGTTATGTACTCAGTTCCTGAGAAATGAATCCTAGTGATGTCTGAGCAGAGAGTTTTCTGCAATATTCAGGTACAAAGAAAAATACATTCTCAAAATACACCTGTGGAATTTTAATTTCATGATAGATCTGAAACTATCCAAAGGATGCCATTCAAATGCAAGGGCAAATCTTGTGTCAGGAAAAAAATAAACAAGCAAATAAACAAACAAACAAATCCAAAGAGGAAAGAGAGGCTTTCAGCCAATACTCTAATATTCCACAAAAATAGGAAAAGAGAAATCAAATCCCACTCCCAACTGCTGTTAAAATCCCTATCTATTTCACTGCTATTATTATGGAGTAAGGTCATAAATCTAACACAGCACACGGTTTAGAAGGAAACTAGTGAGCTTATAATGATATAACAAAGAGTTTGCACCAAGTCAGAGCAAGGATTTAGAAATAACGGGCTAATAAGTCAGACCCCAATTTCTTTCCACTTCCATCTTGCTTTTTAAGGATAACTACATCAGTTTGGACAATTCGGTTCCCTTGACTGTGCACATCATACATCCCCCTGAGAGCCAAGAATAGAATTGGGATTCTTTATGATCAGCTCCCCGCAGTGTACTAACAAGCAGCTGTGTAACATATTGGGAAGGTGTGTGTGTGCCAAGCTCTTTCCCCAGCTGGATATAAAAATAGGAAATGAGCACCAAGACAAAATCATAACAAAGACAGTAGCAGTAGCAGAATAGAATAATTTCTCAAAAATGTGGGATACATGATACCTGTAGGACTGCTTTGCCGGTTGAAAGCACAGTGGAAGCTCCAGCACTGGGGAGTTTGTCTGATATCTTGACTGCAGGGAACTGTTAGAAATGGAGTGAAGACTTGCAGGAAATATGGGTTTGTTACACACTTCATTTTTAGCATTGAGGAAAAGGAAAGTCTTTCCTCTCATTTCTTATTTCCTTTCTTTCAAGTGAAGAATAGTTGGAATATCTTCCTCCACATTGTTTGCTAATATTTTTGTTTGTTGATTTGTTTGATAATTTTCTCCCTGTGTACTGGTTCTCATTTCTGTCCATACTTATCAAATTGGTCCCAGGAGAAAGATTTTAGTTCCGATGTTGATTTTTGTTTCTTGGCACATTGTGTAAATATTTTGAAGTGCAGATTGTGTCTTACATTCTTACATTCATGATGTTGACATAATGCTTATATTAGTCAGATATATTTGTTAAGAGAGTTTTTATGAACATTTTTTTACCACATCTGCCAAAAATTCTTTGTGACTATTTGATATTCGAGCATTTCCTTGGATATATGTATGGGTTACAAGGCTTGCTCCTTGATGGCAACAATGTGAGTGTTCCAGTTATGTCTGCTATGAATCTGCGCTTGAATGCCATTTGCTTTGAATATTCTATAGATAATCTTTCTGACACTAAACTTGCTTCTTAGAGCACTGAATAAAACACAAGCCAGAAGGGTTTCTAATATGGACAGAAAGAATTAATTTAGAAACTCAGCACAGGTTTAGAATGCATATTTTGTTAATGTACTTAGCTATGGGAACTATCAAACATACAGGCTTAAAGCCCTTCTGGAAATGATCAATTTATTTTATTTTTCCTTGAAAATAACCCAGCCAAAATAATCTTATCAAAAATTGGTTATCTAACAAATTAAAAATGAATATCTCTATTTTTAAACATACATTGTACCATATAGCAGTGGAAAAGAGGTCTGTTCGGTTGTTGCTTGTAACCATTCATTTTCAAAGGAAAGCGTACTATTTCTGTCTAACATATTATTTAGTTAACCCATAATCTATGAACTGCATAATTTAGCCAACAGTCCTACATAATCTTTCTCACAAAATATATGGAAAAGATATCTAGAATAGATTTGTACCTGAGAAGAAAGCCCCAGATTAATTAATTAGTTATTAATTGCAACTAGACAATTGCTATCATATTCAATGACTACTATCTGACCATTAATTCTGTTTAAAGAAAAGAAATGCCAGCAAGTTGGGACATGATTGTTTTATCATATCCTTATAAACAAAAAGATAACAAATATCAGAAAAACTTGTGCCTCTCGTGGAGCAGAATTTCTCCTTCTGAGTTTAAGGCCATTTTCCAGCATCCAAGAGATGGAAAGCACACTGTACAACTCTGACATCCCTGTGACCTTGGTGGACTTTGAAGATGTTGATGTCAGACTTTCGGCTATGGAATGTAAAAGCAAGCTGTTCAACAAGCTCTATGAGTCAATGCCTCTGAACAGTGGCTGAGGAATCAAGACTTACCCTTTTCCTGTTGAATGATTTATCAAAGTGGTAGAAAATATTGAGTTACTGCTTAAGAAATGCCAGAGGACACTGGACCTAGGAAGGATACATGCATAATTCATGAAACTGTTCAACAATATTCATAGGCAACAGTGACTACTTACTTCTGCCACTTGTTCAGTAGACACATATTTTATAAAAGGAAATTGCACAGTCACTCATCTTTATTCATAAATTCTAGGCCTGAAAATTTCTCAAACTCATAATAAGAAATATGCACAAAGGTATGTTATCTATGTATCAGTTTCCAAGACCACGTGCACTCTAAGTAACTGGGAGACAGTAAACAAAAGGCAGAATCTGCCACTTCACACAAGCATTTTGGATCTGTACCACCTGCCGTCTGTCACACTTTTTTTTTTTGCTCTCAGCTATCAGGCTCGCAAAATAAAAAATGTCCATAATAATGTCTCTTAAAACAAGAAGAAAGTTCTAAATGGCTAGATGGTTATTCTCTGTGAGTAAAGTCTTTATTAGTGTGGTCATCATATATTGTTTATTTTATTTGACAGAGTAGAGGCATTGGCCAGATTTAAGATAAACAACCTATTAGTAGGCCAAATTCGAAGTTCTGATATTGATTTCCTTTCTCTCCATAGATTGTTATAAAGGGTGAGCTACTAAGCAGGTTACCATGTTCTAGCTGACTTCCAAGAAGATTTTGTGGGGATGATCTTAGCCCATTAGTTAAGCTGAAATGCCCTCCTTGCCTTCTGCAAGGGAAAACCACCCATCCTATGTACAGGTACACACATACACACACACACAGAATTACTGAACACCAGTTATTAATCAGTTGTTATCAGGAAAATAACTAAATGCGGTCACTTGACCAGGTGGGAGCAGTTAACATGTCTTATTAAAATGTAGCTTGTGCCACTCCAAAGACTCTAGGATGGCTTATCTGATTTCTATCTCCGGTAGGTCTGCTCTCTGCAGTCCTTACAGTCCTTATTTTGGGCATCTGCAGATGTCTGAGATGATGATAGTACTGGATATGTAGGTTTAGGTATCAGAATTGCTCCCTATTTTTCTTTAGAATCAATTTATTTGTACAATGGGAACAATAGCTACACCTCAAGGACATGAAGTACTGAAATATCAGAATACTGGAGAAAACATATGCGCCTTAGATGATGTCATATGCAGCTCTCGGAGAACCATGTCTGCACTTATAAAAGTTATTCTACTAATACTTCCCCTTCCCCCTCCCACAAGAAATTAATATTAATGCTTCAATAATGCATCAAAATCAGTTTAAATAAATAATAAATCATAAAACTAAACACAATCACCCACTTGCTGATTCTTATGACTCAGTTTATTACCATCTCAAAAAATTCACTTGCGTGACTTAGCAAGCTAAATGTTCAAGAATAAAAAGGTTAATTGAAGGGTGGAGTAGGATGCATTATTGACTAGCTGACATATTGCCTTGACGTTATGAATAATCTTAAAGTATTCAATAGAGTTGCAGATGCTTTTCCCAGGTCTGAACTTGACCTGAAGTCATTCTTCTGGAAGCACTGTCACTTCTCTATGTCTAATAGGGCTTTGAGTAATTTCTTTTTTTTTTCTCCCTTCATAGGAAAATGAATTATTAATGTCATGAAGAATACAGATTAAGGGAAGAAAAAGCCAGAGCATTATTACAGCTCCCCAAATCCATAAGATTTTGAAAAAGAGGAGAATAAAAAAAAGTTAACCATCCATACCTGAGGTTGCTCGTTTGCATGCTAACAAAAGGTAGGAAAGAAACTACAAAGAGGCTTTGAAATGAGAGGATTATTAGAACAAGAAGAATTTTGAATTAATCAGGACAAGCTTGTATAAGCAGATCCAAGATGCCAGAGGGTTTGGAAACTCTTTTCAGTAAATCACTTCCTATCACCCACACTCTTCATGAAAGGAGGATGAGGAGGTGAGATGAGGAGGGCAGGTGGGGCAGAGAACATCCTGTCTCTGACATGATCTGAATTAATGTAGATGTCAGGCAGGTGTTGAGTGTGTGAAAATGGTACTGCATATACAAAAATGATTTTGCAGCTGTCATACTAAAGACGAGGGGATAGCTCCTCAGCAGGTATTATTTATTACAGGTCCAATAGAGCTAGTGCAAATAGCACCAGCAGAAGATCTATTCCTCCATTTTGTGCTATTTCTCCTCCTCCCCCTGCCCCATATCCTTTATTTTTATGATAAACAGAACTTGAACTCTGCTGAGCCTCACAATTCTGCATCTCGTTGATGAATCATTAAGATTTTATAATTCCAGTGACATGTTACTGAACCCAGTTTCCTTAGGGGGCTGGTCTAGTGATTACAAGCTTAACCAGTGACTGCTTAATCATCCACTTCATTATATTCATATTAATAATAAATACCAGGAAGTAGACAGTTAGAATTACATCGCTAGTTTAGGAAAACATGAGACCATAAAAGTTGGCAACATTGAAATACAAATTCTTTATGAAATATTGCATGAATAGATAGGACTTGGAAGGTGTAGAGAAGGGTAAGAGAGCATAAACGTTGTTATTTTAAAGAGAGTTATTGTCTCAACAATCATAATAGTGTTTAATTAAGCAGAGGAAAAATATTTCCTAGAGCAATAAGCAGCTTGGAAGAGATGAGGCAATGATGTATTATCATGTCTGGCTGGGAAGCATCTTCCACCAGGAAAGAGACCCCCAAGGATACCTCCGCAGCCTGTGAAAGTTATAGCAGCCTCTTCTGCTGGTTGCCTTTGGAGCAAGAACTCATAGTTTTGTATATCCATGAAGTCCATGAGGTACCCACCATGACTCTGCTGTTGAACCCAAGCATCTCTGATTACCAGATAACGGTGATCTCAAATTTTGCAGATCACAGACTGCCAGCTGAAAGCTTCACAACACAGCAATATCCCATGCATAGCAGCAGTGCTGAGCAGAGAGGCCGCTGAGTTCGTGCTACGATAATTGCACTGGAGGTTTGATACAATATGATGTGCCACAAAGTGGAAAAAATGCTGAGCTGGATGTGTGATGAACTGCAGACAAAATTTTTGGTCAGATATAATTCTCCGAAATATGCACTTACATAACAATGAAAAATCATGGCAAAATAATTAAAATTAAACTTTTATGGAAAAAAAAAGACGAAAGGGAATGCAAGGCAAACCCAGGAAAAGAGAAGAAGGAAAAAGAAAAGAGACTAGAGACAGCAGAAAAGGCTGGTCCAGCAGAGAAAAGGTCCAGCATTAGCTCTGGACTGGGTTCTGACTTGTTTATACTCACCTGCCAATAAGTCTGAGCTACTCATCTTTCCACTTCCTGCACTGGGGTGGCTCCATAGGGACATTCTTCTGATTTATCAGGTATGCCTACCTTTCAGAGTTGCCTTTCAGAGGCACTTCCAGAGAAGCACAGGGTGGCTATCAAACTTTCAGACATCTAAGTTAGAGCAGATGTTTAGCAAGGGCTTGTGAGGGAGCATTGGTAATATTTCTTCCAGAGCAAGATAACGCTTTCACAGCCAAGGATTTCTGAAAGCTGCGGATTTTGAATCAAACTGGATTTTTCTGAAAGTTCATAAAACTGCTTTCATTCTCATTATGTTCAAAGTGATATTTGGAAGTTCTTTGGCTTTCTTTTGAACGGATCAAGATTTTTTGCAGATTTATTTTCACAAAACTGAATATATATTTTTTTTGCACAGTGCAGTTGAAATAGCATTCAAACCTAAAGTGAGGGTAGAATAAATAGGGTCCTAAATAGGACTAAGAAAATCTTGCCTGAGTTCACAAGATTGATGCTCAGAATTATTCAGCCCTTAACTTCCAGGTTGCTTATAACTCAATTCATTATCTTGAGCTGCACATATTTATGTATCACATCAAAAGTCAAACAGGTTTATTGAGCAGAAGCTGGAAATATTACTTTTGTGCTTTGGTGGCTGTATGTTAACCTTGAAGCATAATCTGAACTGCAACCAGGATTTCAGAGCTGGTGCTAGGATGGTTTGATATCAACAGCATTGAACAAAAGGTACAGCAATGCTAGCAGTGCCTGCGTACTCGGTTTAAGTTCTCATGAGGCTTCTTAATACCTCAGTTCTCGTTGTTGAGGTATCCCTTCAAGCCTGCGCTTCCAGGGGAAATCGGGCCATATAACTGCTTCTAGCTAGTGAAATTCCTCAGTTTATATGGGGCTCAACATTACTTGTCAAGGTCATGTTTCTTCCAATGAAGAAACATTCTATTAAACTACTTAAGCTTCAGTAATTTCCTTTAAAACTAAAGCACCTGATAGGATGGAGATATGGAAGTGGACCCAACTTTTGATGGTCTTGATGGTTTTGAGATGGTCATATTGTTCTTGGGCTTCCTGAAAGCCTGTGCCTTAGCTGAAAGACATTGAGGGAGTGGAGGAAATCAAGATTGGGAGATATGGAGAAATGTCTTCAATAAGCAGGCAATTTTTAGGTAGATAATCACAGAATCACAGAATGGTTGAGATTGGAAGGGACCTCTAGAGATCATCTAGTCCAATCCCCTGCTCCAGCAGGGACATCCAGAGCACGGGGCACAAGGTGGCATCCTGGTGGGTTTGGAAGATCTCCGGAGAAGGAGACTCCACAACCTCTGTTCCAGGATGCAGCTTGTTCTAGGTTCATGTCCCCCCCAAAAGAAAGAAGCTCGTCCTCCATGGATATGGAACTTCCTGTGTTTTAATTTATACCCATTACCCCTTGTCCTGTCACTGGCCACCACCAAGAAGAGCTAGCTCCATCCTGTTTACATTCTCTCCTCACATATTTACACATACTGATAAGATCCCCTCTTAGTCTTCTCCAGGCTAAACAGACCCAGATCGCTTAGTCTTTCCTCTTGTGATAGGTGCTCCAGTCCCTTAATCAACTTCAGGCCCCTCTCCAGAAGCTCCACATCCCTCTTGTCCTGGAGAGCCCAGAACTGCCCCCAATACTCCAGGTGCGGCCTCACCAGAGCTGAGCAGAGGGGCAGGATCCCCTCCCTCCACCTGCTGGCAACGCTCCTCCTCATGCAGCCAGGATCCCACTGGCCTTCTTGGCCATGAGGGCACATTGCTGCCTCATGGTTAACTTGTTGTCAACCACGACTCCCCTCTCTGAAGAGCTGCTTTCCAGCAGGTCAGACCCTAATCTGTCCTGGTGCCTGGGGTTATTCCTCCCCAGGTGCAAGACCCTGCACTTGTCCTTGTTGAACCTCCTCTCTGCCCAACTCTCCAACATGTCTGGGTCCCTCAGAATGGCAGCCCAGCCCTCCGGAGTGTCAGCCACTCCACCCAGTCTGGTGTCATCTGCCAAGCTCCTCAGGGTGCACTCTTTCTCCTCATCCAAATCATTGATGACTTTAACAGCACTGGACCCAGTACTCACCCCTGGGGGACACCACTGGCCACAGGCCTCCGACTAGACTCAGCTCCATTTGCCATGACCCTCTGAGCTTTTCCATCCAGGCTGTTCTCAATGCGCCTCACTGTCCACTTATCTAATCCACACTTCCTGAGCTGAAAAAGCATATAGGGATGGTTTTGAGCTCTCTCATTTAGTTGTGCATACCTAAAGATGTCAGCTCATTACTCACCGTACAGGATTAGGATAGCACAGGAAAACTGTGACACAGAATTTCTTCCTTACAGAAATGGAATAGGCAAAGGATCTGGCACCAGAAAATACACTCAGTAGATCAAGAAAAAGAACAGACTATATTCAGCAATTATAAATTTAAAATGTATTTTTAATAGTAGATTTAAACTTTCTAATATGCATTTTGGTTGGCTATCCATTCTTTTCTCACTTCCATTGCTACCTCAGGTTTCATTTCCCTCACTAGGCAAACAGTTGGCCAATATCACATGACATTACATTGAATTTACTATCTATCTCAGTTACAATTAGATGAAGCACTCAGTTTTGATCCTCTATTCTTCTGAGTTACTGAAGATATAAAACTCTTGGCTCCTGAGGCTTCCCACACACTACATTCACAGTAGCAGAATGCCTTGCCACAGTGAAATAATATGCATAGCACTCTTCACTAGAGATATAGTGATACCTCAAATCCTGAGGTCTTTTATCACAAAAATGTTCCAAAATATTGCCTTACTTTTTTTTCCTTAGTTTTATTTATTTATTTATTTGTTTGTTTGTTTTGTTTTGAATGAGGAGAAATGTGAGAAATATCTGCTTCATAAGCAGTCAAAGCAGAAAGTCAGCGTTAGCCTTGACAAGGAGAAAGTACAAGGAACTTTATAGGGTTCAGTGGAAATGTCTCTAGGAGAGAGACCAGGGAAGAGATTTTCAACAGTGAAAACATGACGTGAAAATGGTCAGAGCACTTCAGCAACAGGCATTATGATTAAAGGAAAAATAAAATTAACCCTATCTCAACAGTAGTTAAATGCTACTTGTACACTCATCAGTTTTTCTCACTGGTAGCTTTTACCCTTTCTGTGCATAAGTGTTCTGCCTACAAGTTTCTTCTGCTTATCCACCGGAAACTCTCTTAAGGAGACATTATCTTTCTATTAGTTGCTGTTACTGAATTGATAAGATCTTTAGGCATAAAGATCTTCAGGCTCTGCTGAGAAGGACCTGGGCGTCATGGTGGACGACAGGTTGACCATGAGGCAGCAGTGTGCCCTCGTGGCCAAGAAGGCCAATGGCATCCTGGGGTGCATTAAGAGGAGCATCTCCAGCAGGTCGAGGGAGGTGATCTTACCCCTCTACTCAGCCCTGGTAAGGCCACATCTGGAGTACTGTGTCCAGTTCTGGGCCCCACAGTACAAGAGGGATGTGGAGCTGCTGGAGAGAGTCCAGCGCAGGGCCACGAGGATGATCAGGGGCCTGGAACATCTGCCCTATGAGGAGAGGCTGAGGGAGCTGGGCTTGTTCAGCCTGGAGAAGAGAAGGCTGAGAGGGGACCTGATCTGTGTCTATAAGTGCCTCAAGGGAGGCAGTGAGGAGGATGGGGCTGGCCTCTTTTCACTGGTGGCCACTGACAGAACCAGAGGAAATGGCCACAAATTGAAGCATAAAAAGTTCCACGGGAACTTAAGGAAGAACTTCTTGACGGTGAGGGTGACAGAGCACTGGAACAGGCTGCCCAGATGTTGTGGAGTCTCCTTCTCTGGAGATCTTCAAGACCCGCTTGGATGCAGCCCTGTGCCACGTGCTCTAGGTGGCCCTGCGTGTGCAGGGGGGGTTGGACTAGATGACCTCTAGAGGTCCCTTCCAACCTTAAGCATTCTATGATTCTATGATTCTATGATTCTATGATTCTATGATTCTATAACAATAATATAATTAAAAATCTGTGAGTATAAGATAGACTGTAAAGTGTGTTAACAACAATATTTTGTTTGGTTTTGCTCTGCTTGAGGAGATTTACTATAGGATATGAAATGCTGTTACGCTGTTCAGCTGATAAATAAGTTTATTATCAAATTATTTTGTAAATTGTCATTCTGTATTAAAGGTCTTTAATGAGCATGAAATTGCAGGAAAGTCCCAAAGCAAGCAATACTGTGTTACTTCCCATGGAACTGTATCCTTAGGCTGATATATTTCCTTCCATTTAAACAAACTCCATCCACTTGCATTTAAATGATTTCCATAATCCCTAGAAAGTCCAGAGTGACTATTCGTTAGCAGACTGATTTTTCGCAGTGAATTGCCCAAGTAGAACGCAGAATTTGGTTCAGTGGGAGTCACTCAGGTGAAACCCTCCCTGCACCAGCATTAGCAGATAACCCTCTCAGCACAACAGAAATGAGGACAAATAGAAATGATGTAGGATTTTGTGTTCAGATTGAAAATTGTTGTTGTGCAATTATTTCATGCCTCAAGTGTCTTCTTGCTTGCAGGAATTATAATCACTGACATTAAAGCAGTGCAGAATCAGTGCAGCTTTGCTGGTGAGTGGCAATATTCTATATCACACAGTCTTTTGTTGTCAAATGCAAATCTTCTCCTTCAATGTCATTCATGCATCCATCCCTATTAAACAAAGATTTCTATGCTGCTTAACAAACAGTCATTTTCTTCCTAGTTTTGACCCTGTAACAGTGAGTGAAAGTAAACTGCCCAGAACCTTTTACTCCATGTGTAGAATGTAACTTTCTTTTGTGGGAGCTGCAGGACAGACTGAGCATTCCAGAGTTTTAAAATAACAGGGTAGTAACTTATCAGCTCCAAATCAAGGATGAATCCCAGGAAGGCTGATAATCACCTCTCACTGAATTGCAGAGCTGCTGGATGCCTTTGGACATCCTTTGAAGCACAGGACTACTGAGAACTCTCTTTATTTGTGAATTTTATGTAGATAATATGGATTTTGAACTTTTTAGAATTTTAGACTGCTATATTTTTTCCACAATAGTTCAAATTTCAGCATTGCAATTTAAGCCTAATAGCCCTTGGTTTGCTTAGTGATCTTAGAAGAAGTTTAAGGTCAGACCAGAAGTGGGAAAGACCACTGGAAGAGTGTAGGATGGAAGAGCCCACCAAGTATGTTCCGGTGATATCAGCTCAACACAGTTGCTTTGCTCAGTATGTCATTATTTTCCTGAAAGTACTACTATCTGCTTCCCAGCTAGGATTCTGGATGTGAAATCTTCATGGCAGCCCAGTGAATGTGAAGAACATAACCTCTGCCATTCCTTTTGAAAGCAGTAGCTGCTTCATGTAGCTGGGCTTCAGTACCATCTGTTTAAGCTGCTGCATTGGGTTTCACCAGAATGTCATTGCAACACGTGATAACAGTTTCTAAACTGGTGTCACTTAACAAAATGAGGATGTTTGTGGCTACATGTTTGGTTTTTGGAAGTGCCTGGGAGACCTATGTCATACGGTGATGTAAGTGCGATTGATACAAGCCCTATACAGATGGGGCTTCACAAAGTCATTCAGACAACCTAATAGACAGATTCCTCTGAGAGCAGTTTGTTTACTCTTACTGCTTCCTTTGACTTGCCACTGTGCCCCCCAAAAAAGAAAAGGGAAAAAAAAACCAAAAGACAAAAACAGAAAGAGAAAAGCTTTTTTGCTAGTTTAGCGCTTTAAACAGACTCAATACTAGAGTCTTAGACTAAGGTGCAGAAGTGGTCCAGCAGCTCTTTTCTTTGGTGAATAGGTTCTCATTTGTCTAAGCTGCATCATTAAACTTTGCTTACAGAAGATAATAATTCAGTTTATTTTGGAGAGCGATTTATGGGAGTGACTTAATATGGGATGTCTTATTAGGGGAGCGACTTAGATGAAGACTTCTTTTTTAGGTAAACTTAATTCTGTGATTTCTCTGCAATTATGACCTACAGCTCAGCTTTTGCAACCTTTGTAATCTTTTTTGCTCTGTTCTTGTCTGTACAAAACTTTCATCCATTTTTTTAACACAGAGGAAATGTACAGGTCAGTATCTCATAAATGAGAAAGGAACAGGAATTAGCTATCAGAGCAGGATTCATTTCTAGTTCATGTTTATTTAAATGTTATATCAAGCAAATGTTGATGACAAGTATTCACCTTGCATTTAACACCATCATATCTGTTGCAAGATATTTTGCTCCTCTCACAGTTGGTGCAAGCTTGGCACATGTTCCAATCTTCCACTGACCTACAAACAGTAAAATTTATAATTGTCCTTTCTGTCTCCAAGTGGAGACTGAGAAATAATATTAAGATCTATGCCAGTGAACAGTCAACAATATAAGAAATTAAAGATTCACAAAAGTAAGCACCAAGATTGCAGCTGAGAACCTATCAATTTTCCAGTGACTTTTCTAGATGATACAATATTTCTAAGTTCAGCACAATGATGAATTCACATGGAGCTGGAGCAGAATAAATCTTTAGCATGAATCTGCTACAACAAAATTTTCACAGTTTGATTTACACTAGGCTTTTTGCAATTCCCATTTTATTCTGATTCCGTGTAACCACATTGGATATTGCCATTGGAAAATATCAAAAAAAAAAAAAAACCAGAAAATTCCTCTCTGAAAAAAAACAGCCCCTAATCCATTAATATTTGCAAAAGCAAATATTGATTATTAATGGATATTTGCATGAATATTTGCAAAAGCAAATATTGATTATTAATGGATTAGGGGAAATTTTGTTGTAGCAGATTCATGCTAAAGATTTATTCTGCTCCAGCTCCATGTGAATTAATTAATTAATTAATCAATCCATTAATAATCAATATTTGCTTTTGCCTTCTTTCAGATATAGATCTCAAATAGTTTTGCAAATATGAATGCTTCTCACATTGGTTTGTATATTTATATGCCCTCTTACAGCCTTTAATAAAAATATTGAACATTACAAGCACCTAAGCGATATGGGCCGGGGTGGGGAGGTGGGCTGAGGTGCATAGATCGAATTCAAAAAAGCTTGGCCCCAGCAGAAATCTATAGACCCTCAAGAAATCTAGGGTCATGCCAAGTTAGGGTACCCAAATCTATCGAGTCATAGTTCTGTACAGATTTTCTCAACAATTCTAGTAAAAAAGAAAGTGCTTTGTTTGCTTTTTATATAACAGTTCAATTAATTTGTTGAGGTTAACTGACTTAGCTTACATTGTAGAGGCTTGGAAAGGACACCCTCACTTCATGTTTATGCTCTCCTTAGCCTTCATTTCATGTTTGATACATTGAATTACTGTCTTCCTTTTCAACGCTGCAGCTGTCTTCCATTCTGGATGATAATCAAACCATGTAGAAGATTAAAATGCTGGTTATTGCCTATGTTTTTACCAGTCCATACAACACATATCAAACATGTGACTATTGTAAGCTTTGCTTTGGGTTTGTGTTGACCTCTCCTTTATGGGGGATAAAAGTAGAGTAGGAAGTTGGGAGAAGTAAGAATTTGTGCAATAGTTTCAGAGAGGAAAGAAGCATCAAAAGTTCCACGGGAACTTAAGGAAATTTTTTTTGACAGTGAGGGTGACAGAGCACTGGCACAAGCTGTCCAGAGAGGTTGTGGAGTCTCCTTCTCTGGAGATCTTCAAGACCTGCTTGGATGCAGCCCTGTGCCATGTGCTTTAGGTGACCCTGCGTGTGCAGGGGGGTTGGACCAGATGACCTCTAGAGGTCCCTTCCAACCTTAGGCATTCTATGATTCTATGATTGGTACTCATGTGTCATTGTACGACCCTCTGAACACCTAGGCAGAAGTTAACAAAGTCAGGCTACAGAAACTTTCTTCAGAAGGGAAGCTAGTTCTTGCAGGACCACCTGAAAGAGTGAATTGTTAAGGGATGAAAGTATAAAAAACAGCCCAAAATGAGAGATTATTTGGCATTTTGAGTGTATTTCGTAGTACATTGAAAGCTCCACCTTGGAAATTTTACTATCCTGACCTGGAACTTCATCACCGTTTCTTGTGTTTTCACCTGAAGTTTCCCCTGCACATTCCAGTACCTTTGACATTTCTATTATTTCCTCCATTTTCCACCATTTCTCATAAATTTCATTCATCAGGAAACATTCTATCATCTCCAGCATGACTGTCAGTGCTAAGACACAGGAGATCATCCATATTTTTTTCCAGTTCATAGAGAATGAAATTGAGGGGAAGAAAAGATGATAAAAATCAAGAGATGTCTAATGATTTGATTAAGAAAGACAGCTAGGAATATTCAACCAGATAGAGGTGTTCATGAAAAGAACTTACTTCTCTTCAGCCTCATACCTCAAAAGAACGTCTCGTTAAGACCACGGAGAACCATTACAAAAGCTTTAGAGTAGGATTAGAAAAAGAAGGTTGGGATAGCTACGTATTTTCCGCACATGAATTAAGTAAAAAGAAAAACAAAAATAGGTAAATCAATCCATTTTAATAGCAAAGGAGCACCACAAGTGTGAGAATGGATAATTCAAATGACGGCAGGCTCTTCAGTGGTTCAGAAAAGATTAGGTCTAGTTTAGGCACTTGTATACTGCAAAAAGTCTGTCAAACAAAATGTAAGAATTTTGTTTTTGATGACAGCAGAGATTTTCCTCGTGTTATTAGGAAGGTAAACACTATAGAAGTAGTGCCACTAGGGAGACATTTATTTTGCAGGAGAAAAAAAAAAAGATTACACACTACTAGTATGACTTTGGTATTAGTAGAGATGAGAGGTTAAGACAGAGAGTTTTTTGAAGTGATCATGATGTAATTTTATTTCAGTTGAATGTAAGGATAAGCAAGAAGAAAAAATACAAAAAGGACCTTGCGTTTGAAAGGATGAAAAGCAATGCAACTAGTTACAGTGAATTGGAAGGAGACTTCAGCCAACTTAGTGGGTAATTTATTTTTGTTCCTATATATGCCTTTCCTATTTCCTAGGATCTTTCATCCATTTGTTTATTAAGGAATTAAAGATCTCTTCTTATCAGCTTGCTTTCTCTTGTTAGGAACTGGTTGTACAATCTTTTCATTGTAGAGAAATCTCAGAAATCTTTGAATTCCAAAAAAATCTGCTAAGAAGGCTGGGCACTAGATATTAAGTAAAGACAGAGAGAAGCAAAACCTGGACTGTATTAATCTTTGCAAGATATATTAAAAGAAATAGCAAAACAGTATTCAGCTAAATTAGAAGTTAATCTGCTAATGAAATGTAATGGTGACATATTTTTGTGGGGTATTATTAATATTTAGGTCATTCAGAATGTCACATTAAAAGATCCAGATGATCTTCAAGACTAGAAAAAAGAAGAAAATAAATACTATAAAAAGGAAGCTGGTCCAAGCTACTATCAGTGGGGAGATTCTCAGTTGGAAACAGTCAAGGGAGAGAAGAAAGTAGAGGTTTTAACTGATCACAGGATGACAATGAATTACCACGATTTTCTCCTGTAGAGAAAAGAGACTTTTCATATAATTCTGCACAAAACTAAGATCTCCCCTGGAATCCTGGGTGCCATCCTAATGTCTCATGTTCAAGAAAGATTAACTCAAACAGAAAAAAAAAAAAAAGAAGTAGAAAAGGGCTTCTAAAATGATCAAGGAATGAGAGGAGAATGAAAGACCTTGTTTGATCAGACTCATAAAACAAAATCTCAGAGGTGATAAGGTTTTTCTTTAAAAATACAGTGCATCTATCCGAGTGTCTTATCTGAGGAACGAACAACAGGAATGGGAAGAGGTACACAATCTACATGACAAAGCTGACATGCAGATAGATAGGTATAATCTGGGTATGCAACAAGTAAAAGTGGTCAGATAGTTATAGAAGTTAAGATCCTGTAGCAGTTTTTGAATATAGTAGGGCACAAAACAGAATAATTTTGAAGAACAACCTACTAGCTGTATTATCCAGGTCACCTGAGGTGGTTATCCTCCATAGGAGAATGCTAGGTTGATTTCATGATTTAAGACCTTATTTCCATTCCTAAGTTCTTACTATTACAACATTGTCTTGTCCAATTTTTTTGTGAGTCATGAATTTTTCTAGCATGTGAAAATTTTAGGATACAACTTCTCCCAAAGTTTGCTTATGTACTTTTAAATAAACTGTAAGATTTGTTCATAGGGAACAAAAGTACTAACAGAAGTACTATTCACTTTTAAAAAGAATATATGAAATGCAAAAATACGTTGTCTTTTTTATTCTTTTTTTTTCTTTCTAGTGTCAAGACTTTTTAAACTTACATAAGATAATGTTGATTACTACTTAAGCATAACCTTGAATAACAGAATCAAAGTTACCTTAACAAAAATAAGGCAGAAGTTCGGATCAGAAGTTACAAAGGCAATGGCTCACCAGGAATCTTGTTCTTTTGCGAGGACTGGTACCTTCAACAAAACACACAAAATGGCCTGAAAACAGTTGAGGGCAAATTTTGAAGTATAATATACAGAGAGTCTTTCACAAATTGAAAACAAACAAACAAAAATCACTCAATTTTTGGTTATTCATAGAGCTTTAGAAATCTATGAAACTGAGTTACCTTCTTAAATTGTGCATTTATTTAAGTTACTAGTTACTAGCACTTAAGTTACTAGTACTATTTTTGGCTGCTGGTCTGATGCAATATGTTAGTAAATCTAAGTCAATGAGCTGTATTTTTATAACTGTAAGGAACTATCAGACAGGCCAAGATAAGTCATTTCAGACAGCTCCATTCTGTGATCACACACAGAGCCATTTTGAATATTTCACTAATTCATTTATCAAGCACTAAGTTCCCAGGAGTAAAAATAACTGAGCAATTGTCTAGGCATCTCTCTGGGCATCTTGTCATTTTGCTTTCTGTGCCAAATAAATTATTTCTGTCCTGTGATTATGAATTCATGAAAGCTCAGGAAAACTTAATTATAATATCTACTTAGGAAGCTAACATGTTACCTGTACATCTGATTTAGGAGAATTGCACACAATATTGATTCTGGAGAATAAAACATTTTCACATAAAGAATGTATCACTACATTCAATGGCATCACTACATTTCCATACTCCCTCAATGATGTTTTTATTCAGGAAATCTACAGCACCTATGGGCTGTCACAGAAACACGTTACACAGCTTTTGCTCTACTATGAATCTATTTTATTCTTTGTCACAATTAATCCACTTCTGAATAATGGTAAAGTAGTGACATTCTTTTATTAATAAATAAGCAGATTTCTCTGCTGCCAGTAAATTAGATTTTGAAGTGAGGCACGGGCTGCTGAAGGCTCCAAGGGCTGTACGTTACACTCTGTGCTGAATTTTAGTTTGCTTAGTATTTCCAGCGAAGGCTACAGGAGACAAGCAGGTTCAGTAACAGTTCTTCTCCTTGGGATCTATTGCTGTTTATTGGCATAACTATGTGTTATTTTTTTATCAGCACAACTCCAGTGATGCCAATCCTGCGAGGCCACTTTCTAGCACAGTTTGTTTTCTGAGGGCAGAGAGAACATGCTGGAGTTCCAGGTCCGTGTAGGCATGTTCAGTCCCACTCTAAGAAGGTGAAGGTGGGCACCAGGCACCACTGCTCCTGCGATGGGTGGCTCTGCCAGCCCAGAGCTCAGGTCAGCTAGAACAGAATTAAGAGTAAATTCTGACTCCCATAAGCTACCTTATATAAACAGCATTAATTCTCTACTCCATCACACCAGTATCCTCAAAGTATAATGCTTATAATGCTATTAAAATGATAGGAAATAACCTCAGAATAAAGTGAGTGTCATGCATTTGAGAATCAGATCCACAGACCTGAGGCGAGGAAGAAAGCGAAAGCTTTTCTTTATGTAAGGAGACATTCTGAGGCATCTGAGATTAGCAAATGCAATAGATTTCAAATTCAAATCAATTTCTTCTCAAATGTTATAACAGGTTCTTCTTATTTGTGCTATTTTTAACCAAGGATAGAATTACTCTTGTATTTTTTTACAATAAACTGAGAGTCTCAGTAAGAAAGACACATTATAAGCCTTTAATCCTAAGCATTACAGCCTGGCATATGCCAGACTCCACACAGAAATGTGGGAAGAGCATATTATGACTGTTTGGCATTGTTTTCTGTTTTGGAGAATTATATTTTGTCTGCTACAGATCTCAAAAAAAATCTGCAGCTCTCTACAGGCTATTAAAAGTGGCTGAAGTGAAAACAAAGTACTTCTAAAGACTTCCTTCCACATACCATATGTTGTTAGGAAATTGCTTACATATACAGGTAGCACATATTAGAATTCTGAAAAACTGCTAAATATGCTTCAGGTGAATTTCCTGCATACACATAAAAAGTGCCAGATTTTGAAAAAAAGGTAAATGCAGCATCCATGAATTTTTCATCTCATAAACCATTGGGACTGCCTGAGTAGCCTCCAGCAAATTTTATCCAAGAAAGAGAAAGAAAGCATATGTTTTTGCAGAACAAGGGATATATGAACAAATGGGGGAACTACAGGCCAAAAAAGTGTTTCAATACAATATGTACAATACAATATATATGGCCAAGCTACTGGAAAATGTGTGTGAGGTAGGTTGGCCAGTAACAGTACTTGGATAACATCATACAAAGAACCAAAATACTATGTTTCATTGAAAGTCAGTAAATATTATTGTTGTAGTTTACTGAGGACATTTTGAGAATTGAACACTAAAAAAAAATAATTTTAATAAAATTTTACTTTTGGCTTAGTGTCTGATAAACCTGAAAAGACTACATAGCTAAGTAAAAGTAAAAGCTAAGTAAAAGAGGCCTAGGGATTCTTCATTTTTCAATTTTTCTCAATCTTTTTAAAAATATCAACAATATGTTTTTAAAGTATCACTAAAGCAAATAGATAGAAAGTACACTATTTTTTCCTCCAAAATGTAAAATAATCCTTAATAAAAACCTTTTGCATATTTCCCCCTTCTATTTTGCAAACACAGCTGATATCCTCACAGTCAAATAAAGCAGAGAGTTTCTAAATGGAAATTCCTAGAAGGGTCTGTCATTCATCAGAGATTACAAGTGTGATTTACAAAATCAGTGGGAGACACTCTTGTGCAGCTGGTATTCTAGGTCCCTAAAACCATCTCACCAGCAGGGAACTGTGTGACGCTGACGTTGTAACAAAGAATATGTGAGTTGCCTCTAACTTAACTAGGTCACCATACAAACTAGATCATGAAGTCCCAAAGACAAGTAAGAAGGAATGTGAAACGAGGGTTAACTGTCCACAGTGGACACCACAAAGTCCAGATTGGAAGGAAAAAAATATTAGTTCTGGATTGCACCTAGGAGCTTATAAAATGTCACTGACAGGTCAGGAGAGCGGAGAGAAAAAATTGGGAAAGAAGATTCTCATTGAATATGACCAGGAAACAGCAACAAAGCAAACACCACCTGAGATACAGCACAAGACTCTGGATACCAGAGCAGTTATATGTATGTATAAGATCCCATCAAATCTTGCTTAATTGTAGCTTTGTATATTTGTAGTAAGTGTAGAGTTAGTTTGATATGCCTTGCAGCTGATGATGCAGTCACACCTGAAGTGACAGAATGTATTTGTACTTCAGAGAGTTTAGGATAAGCCAGAATAGCTGTTTATCTTCACTCTAGGTGTTTCCTGGCTCATGTCCTCCAGTTGGCTGGCCTGATTAGTGAGTGGAAGCAGTTTAAGCTTAAATCTGTTGCTTGTTGGGAATAACTGTTACTGTATGCTGTCCCTCAAACCACGCCTGGATATTGGTTGGGGGGATGATAGTTTTTATGGTCAAAACTATGCCAGGGAACAAACTCATAGTTAAACACTGAAATTATGATTATTTGGTAATCAGAATTTCAGCTCTTGAGATCACTCCTTGGCCCAGCTTTATTTAACGATGGGGATGTAGTCCAACAGTTTTGCCTTCATAAGGACCTCAGTAATGTGAATTTTTGAGAAGCTTCTTCACTGACTAACAGTGTATTGAAGATGAGACTTCTGCTGAGGGTTGCTGATATTTTAGCAGCATAAGACATGCTGTCATAAGAGATCTTTAAGACTGCATATATGAAGAGCAATACACACAGAGGAATCTCTGGAGCCATAAGAAATGAGGAAAGAATATAGAAGACAATTTTCTTGCAAAATATTCAGATCCAGCTCAGGTCTGAAAGGTCTCCAGCCCATGAATCCTGAACTGCCCCATTATCAGTGGGTAGTTCTTTTGCCTCATGGAGGTAAGTATCGAAAACAATTGCTGGGCCATGGCAGAAATGCAAACTAAATTAGAACAATATTCATTGCCGACAAGAGTTGAGCTGGAAGAGTCTTCACCAAACCCGACCTGATTTAGAGTCAGCTGCAGTTGTTTGTTTGAGATTATCATTCAACTGATACCACAGTACAGACAGCTGCCTTGAAATTCAGATCAGTGTTTAGCTCCAGTGTTCAGTATGGTTTTAGAAGCTCAACTATACCAACAAGGGAGGTATTTCAAAGCTGTGCCCTGTACCACAAGTCTGTTTGACCCCTTCTTAACCTCACTTTGTTTACAGTGCTCTTTCCTACATCAGAGTAAAACAAAGCAGTGTGAGAGAAGACTGGAGTTCCTGCAGGTCAGACAGTGGTACAGAAATCTCATCTATGGTAAGTGCTCATGAAATGAAACAGATGGATATAATCTCTAAGCAGGGGAAAGAGGCAGTTATCGATGTCCAAAACAATAACAAAGAGACCTAGATATTTAAAGGTATTTGAACAGCGTTCTACTAAATGTGATGTGGTCCAGATCCCGTAGGCCAGATTTCTAATGGCATTTAGGCCCTTAAGTTCCATTTGTAATAGTTAGGCGCTTCAGGGTCATGTTCAGTGTACCTCTCTACATGCATCTTCCACAGCTGCTAGAACTTCTGGGATGCCTGAATTTAGGAAGTTTGATGAGTGATTTGTAATGCTGACAGGAACATAGTGGATGCAAAATTTGTGACGGTGTTCCCAGGAAGCCACTTGAGTGTTTACCACTCTCCACGTCACTGAAATAGTGGTATCTGAGTCTCTACGCAATTTAAAAAGTATTACTACTTTTGGAAACTAAGGTTGAGATCTATTGGTGCTGAATTTACACATCCACAGTGCAACCACACATTTTGGAATACAGTCACCCAAAACATTTTGATAGTCAGTGGAGAAGAGGCATGATTAGCACAGAATTTATTTGATAAATGTCAAGTTTATGTGTATGCACTTTACAGTGAGATGAATAATTCAGTGGAAATGTCTGTTTTCACAATTGCTATAAAAGGAACACTGGATAACCAGATTAGAAATAATTACTTATCACAACCATAAACACATACTGATTTGAATCGAGCTGTTTCAGTTTCTAAAACACTTATTGCTACAGGCAAAATTAACATGAAAAGTTTATACAATTTGCATGACTTCTTAGAATAACTATGTCTCTAAATAAATGCAGTTTAGATACTACCTGTGGATCAACCATTGTCAGTTATCTTGCACCTAACATTACACAGCAAGGAACATCTCAGAAGTGCAGGCTTAAAAATAAGCCAGTTTGAACACATACACAAGGCAGCCAAGCTTGCAGTGATACTGGGAAGATTCCATAGTTGTTTAGTCTGTCAAAAGCTCAAAAGCTTATTAGGACACTGGCCTCTGATCTCAGCAGGAAGATGAGAAAGTTTTAGAGAATGAAAAATATGGCACTGCAGTTGATCTAATCTGTCTTTTCCCATTTCCTTTTCTCCCAGCATTGCAAATATGGATTATACTTCTCCCTTCCCCAAGATATCAACTGTTAATAATTCACTATGATGATTTTGGACATTTTATATTTAAAGTCTGCATACAATCCACTGATTAAATCGCGTTATGAATAGTTGGATGAATATCTTGTTTAACAAATTACTTTCTTCTGCCTCCACAAATTGTACTTTTGCAGCAAATGACTGGCCATTTTAATAAGAATGAATTCAATTATTTTACAGTCTATGCTCTTTAAAGGATGGTGTACTTTATTTTCATGTAAGAAATCAGTGAATGTTATCGAAAAGGAGGATTTTTAAAGTTATAGCTTGTGCCTATAATCTACAGAATATGATTGTGCTTGGAAAATAAATAAGACATGTGGGAGGCTTTAGTGAAATCACTGAACCTTAAAAGGCACAAATCATTGAGGGTCTTTGCCACACACCCTATAGTGATATCTCCTCTTGTTATTCTATTAACTAGGTAGATAGAAAAAAAATAAAAAAGAAAGGAAAGGAAAAAGTAAAAAGAAAAGAGCAACTAAGACAAAAGAGCAAAAATAAGGACATGATAACCACAAACAAAACCCCAAAGTGGACTTTGATTTTACATGTCTTTAGAAAGAACAGACTAACAAACAAAACTGTTTACTTAGCAACTTTTTCTCAGCTTTGATCATTGTATATTGTACTGGGCATTGTACACTGACAAATATGACAAATTTCATATTGACAATTGACAAATATCAAGTCTTAGATTATTCATAATAACAACTTACATCAGAGTAATGATGGGTGACAATTTAACTGACATATATAGGCACCAAAATCCCAAAGAAAAGTGATAGAATACAGTTACCTGTCACTTAAGTCCTGGAAAATCTCCCTTCAGCTTCTCTGTGTTAAAACCTTTTTGAAAATGAAATTCAGATGCTTACTAAGTCAAGATATTTTGAAAACAGAAACCCTCATGCAATATGATAACTTCCCACTGCACCCTGCTAATGACTTTTGGAAAAAAAGGGTTTTAAAAGAAAATATGTTAGTTCTGCAAACAATACTGACCTCAGCCTAGAAGCCAATCAAACGCCAGCAAGGAAGGAAACTACTGCATCCATGTAAATCCACAAATTTAGAGTGCAAAAAATAAGGGAGCAGAGAAACTACAGTTATTCCTTAAGGAAAATCTCTACTTTATCATCCTTTGTGTTGAAAGGCACTGAACCTGCATCTGACATGTCCTAGTCTAGTTCCTAAACCAGATTATTCTGGGTTATATATCCTCATTCTCTTCTTTTTACCTGTTCCACAGTGTATATAATGAATTAAGTATTTTTGAGACAGAAAGAGAATGGACTCCAGAAACCAGTAGTTAGGTAACACTCGATATACAGAGACACTGAGCGAGAGGAGGGGGTAGATCACAAGTTAGCCACTGCATCACTGTGGCAGTGACATTAACAAGGCTGTGGATGAGGATGGATGGGAGAAGTAGAACTTCAGCTATTCTTTAGCCCTGGTTTTGGATTCCATCCCACACTTAAGCATACTTTAGCCTTTCTAAAAAAAAAAAAAAAAAAAGACTTCAACAAAACAGATTCCCACTATATAAATGAAGGCATACATAAGTATAAATCTAGACAGTCATATTTTTGTTTTGCAGTACATTTGCAGAAACAGGTGAAGATCCTGAAGATTCTTAAATCAATTTGACCCATGAGGTTGATGCTATTCACAAAAAAAGAATGTTCTAGGAAAAATGATTGATATCAAGAAAAAGTGTTTAGACATGCTTGGGCCTGAAGGAGAATGAGATCTGGGAAGACAAGCTACCAGAGAATAACAAGCAAGTTTCTTGGAGAAGGAATCATATCTTGTTCTCTGAGTGTACAGCACAAGGCACAACAGAGTGCAGGTCCATATGTTGGTTTCCCAGATGAATTTCCTAATATTCAATTCATTAAATCCTGAAGATATGCCTAAATCTCAAGATCTGCTTAGGACTTCTGAAGTAAATGAGATAAGTTATTTCCTTTAAGGTGTGAAAATCTCACTACAGAAAGATCTTTTATGGGCAATATTAAAATAGCATGAAGGAAAGGGCATTTTTTGGCTAGGGATTTACCTCGATGGCTAGATGGAGGGAAAGAGGGGATTAAATAGCCTTTAGAAGGGGGCATGCACTTCTGTGTCACTAATGCGGTCACACTCACCTGGCTGCTCATTTCTAGCTCTTCTTTCTCCCTGCTTCTGCATATACTTCAGGTATTCCTTACTTCCTTGTCCTAAAAATAACTTATTCACTTGGTGTGTGTTTTCTATTGGCAATGCATTGATGATCTATGCAAGCAAGCACAAAAGAGCCCAATAAATTTTGGGCTCTTGATGCATGCAATGTTGATTGCATTTGTCACAACAGGTTTTGTTTTAACACATCAGTATTTTGATATGGGGGTCAGATTTTCAGGTAATTTAGCTTGCTTGAACATATTACTCCACTCTTCATCAGTTAAGATTTTACCCAATGTTTTCTCTGAAATTTTTCGTACGTTATGACCTTATTGAGTAAGTTTCAATCAAGACTGAATTTTTAGGATGTTCTGAAAAGCTGTGAAAATTAGTATTTATAATGTGAAATGTGAAGCATCTTTAACTATAACTACATTGCTAGGAGCTGAAATAATAAAAGAGCTTACTCTGTTTCATTTCACATTGTATAAGCTATTAGGCAGAATAGGTGGAAGCACAATTTAATTCTTCTCTCCCAGTACATTAAAGGCATATTTGCTTTTAGTTCCTTTCACTGCCACTTTGTTTTACATTTTACCCTTTAGAATCCAATAAAAACAAAATAAAAGAGAAGACAGAAGGGAGAAATGAAACTGCTGTAGAAAATAACCTCGGAGAATAAGATAACTTTGTTTACAATCTAATAAAATATTTCTGGTAAGTGTGAAGGGGTGGAATCTCCTCTGTAATGCTAAGTAACTCAATACTGTTGTGTTCGGAGGAAATGAAAAGTCGGTAGCCACTGCACAAGGGGCCATGTATTATATAACTGAACTGTACCTGGTTAACTATGAATCATGATCATCAGATTCTTAGGAAAAGAATGCACAATATCCAGAATACTTGCTCTGCAAATAGTCTTTTCCTTTTCTTCTTTTAAACAGACAACTATCCTAAGAACTGCAGTTCTTATCCTGCTCCAATCCAAATCTGATGTTAGGCATCAACAAATTCACCCAACCAGTCCTTAGAGCCAAGAACTGTATTCCCTGCACTGCGAAGGTTCTTTCCTGTTATCTACACCCTCACAAACGGAACTCCGGTCCATAAAACTCATTTACTTCCCAGCAGGTTTTTGACTACAGCTGAATTCATCTCGGACAAATAATGAGTTTTAATCAAAAGAAGCTTCTAAGATATGGTAAAAGAAATGGTGGAATTCTCTGACTGTTTAATCAGTTGTCACACTCTTGAAGTTTTGTACAAGTACACAAAGAACTTCCAAAGACAATTCTGTGGTTGTGCATGTACTGATTAAACTAAAAGTCACCAGAAGACCATCTGCACCATGCACTGCACATCATTTATAATGAAAATGGTGAATTTATATCCTTACTAATCTTCTAATTTGCTGCAGTGTAGGAGTTTCCTCTTTATCCCTATCTTCCACTGCAGGCCTAATTCTTTCCATAAAAAAGCTACAGGTGATGGGAGAATGACAGATTAAGAGAATGTAAAAATACCATTTAATTTTCTATTTGGAACTATACTTACAAGAGCCAACCAAAAGTGACAACATTAAATAACTTTGCCCTTTCTTCAGTGAAAGATGAATCATAGCATTGGACCTTGAGCCAATTGGGACCTTTGAACAGCTTTTTTCTGTCCTTGCTACTCAGTTAACTTCAGTGCATTATCTTCTGATGCTGTGTCTGGGAAAGTCACTGACATGTGTTCCTTTCCAACCACGCATGACTTGTCCTAACCAGAACAGGGTCCAAAGGAAAGCCTAGGCCTGTGTTAGGAAAATGAACACACTCAGGATTTCAAGATGATTTCAGAGCTTGCACTAAGTTTGTTCAAGGTCATGTCCTTACAAGTAATCTGTGTAGTTGAGAGGTCTGAAGCTGAGAGAAAACTGAAATTCACTTTTCACTGGCAGTGCCGCTCCATGAGTGAGCACTGACTACCTGAGGTTACCATTTATCTTTTTCTTTTCTTATTTGCATGTTTTTCTTTTCTAATCATAGCTTTTGGAGCTCCCATATCTCTCCCAACTCTCCAGTTTCCTTTTTAAGTACTGAGACTGTAACAAGTGCCTATGGATTGTGTGATTCTGTGAATCTTGCCTTCCTGTTTTTGAGCAGCAGTCTGGCTGCTTCTTGGCAGCTGCAGGGTCCTCAGGGAAAAGGTTAGAGGTCGCTCAGCCTAACAGATGTGTGTCAGCAGCTGCAGAGTGCTGTTCCCAGCTGTTTTTCCAGATGTAACTGGAAGCAACATTCCATTCATGAGCAACAGCAACATCTCTCCCTCACTGTGGTGGACCCCACTTCAGGCCTTCTGCTTCCTTCCCAGGGACGATTCCTTATCACCCGTAGGTCAGCTTCAGGCTTCTACTTTATTAATTACAGGCTCAGCTGCAAGTCCTTCCACATGCCTGCCCAGGGAGTAATGGTGCGTGAGAAGCCTCATTAGTCTCCTGTGTGGGCTGCCCACACTGCCAGGTCCCTCCAGGAGGAGAGCTAAATGCTCCTCTCCTTTCCTATGTGGGTAAGTGATGACAGGGCAGGAAAGCACGGAGGATTGGACAGAATTGACCCCATCTCTTAATGAAGCAACTTTTGTCAGACCCAGGTGCATAGAGAGGCAGTAAGCTGCACAAGAATTTGGGCTAATTTAGGCCTTTTCTTGGAGTACTAGGTCTATGATTTTCCCTTTCTGTCTTCCTCCTTGATATTCTAAGCAGTATCT
This sequence comes from Crypturellus undulatus, assembly GCA_013389825.1. NCBI lineage: Eukaryota > Metazoa > Chordata > Aves > Tinamiformes > Tinamidae > Crypturellus > Crypturellus undulatus. Next base: position 3,862 of record VWPW01084858.1, on the reverse strand, counting down.
GAAAATCCCGTCCATTTCTGCCCAGCACTAATGCGGAATAAAGACTGAATTACCTCACGTTCATTTATAAACAACTTTTTATTTGAGGTCGAGTCTGTGAGTCTGTGAGTCACTGAAGTGGGCTAGGCCACAATGAAGCACTTAAGTTTACCTTGGAAAACTAACAAATGAAAATTTTGGGTTTTGCATCAACTATAATCAGTGAAGCTGCTTCCTTCCTCCTTCACCTGGGACACGGAGAGGCAGGGGTACCTGTGTAGAGCAGCATGCACACACATAACCGTGAAGTCACACAGGGCCATGAACACATGAAGCTCTGCACATACAAGTGACGTGGACATGCACTAAGCCATTCGTGCACACAGAGCATACGGCAAAAAACAGCGATCGTTCCTAGGCTTAGAAGGAATGAAGGAATTGCCTGCTCTCTTCATTCCAGTAGGAACCCATTTTATGTGTTTGGCATAACTTGTTCTAAGCAAGGCTTTTTCGTTGTTTTTGTTTGTTTGTTTGTTTGTTTTTTAACTGAGGTCAAGCCAGATGTAGGGAAATGACAAGTATATTAGGCTCACACTGAAAATAAAGGGACTACTAAAAGGATGAAACTTGATCTCATTAATTTCAACAAAAATTTAATTCCTGACATTGCTAGGTTTAGAATTTCCCTTCCCTCTAGGAAATCATGGGAATAGAATACCTCAGGGCTAAGTCCTACTCCTAAATTTTCTCCATTGATCTCTCTCATTCTATATTTCTTAAAAGAATAATCACACTGACATAGCCCCTGCAAGACAAGCAGAAGAGGAACATATTAAAAAATCTTCCTTCTGCCATACAGCATTTCCCTCACTGATCTTGATCTTAGAGGAGTACCAGCCTCCAGCCATTCTTTGTTTATTGCTTGGTGACTTGAAGTCAAATAGGGCTCTCTGAAATATTTCACAGTGAATCTTTCTGCAGATGGACAGATTCTTTGTGATAAATCTGTTTCATCATATTGCCAATGGTCATATGGAAGACCTAATTATTAAATATATAATTCCCTTATCTATCAATCTAGACACAATATAATTGGATGAATAATTTATAGCAAACATTTTATAATTTTTGCTCATTTTCCATTAGCAAATTATCCACAAATAGATTATAATTCCCTAAAATGAATTCCTCATTCAGAATGACTTACTATAATTATGGAAACCTGATACAAAGTCTATTAAGTCACAAGAAAGTATTTCACCAAATTCTATGAACTCTGAATTAAACCTATAATTATTGGTCTGCAGATAAATCAGAGGAAGTTCAATAGAAGTACCCATGGTCATAATTTTCTTTCTAATTCTTTTGATTGGAGATGCTTTGTTTCTCTAATTTGATAAGCATGTAGGGAAACATGGACATACCGACTTATGTTTAAACTTCTGTAACTCAAGTGCCTTTAAAGATCCCACAAGGTAATTATTTATCTTTTTAGGCATCTAAATCTCTCTCTTAAATAATTATTGCAATAACTCTTCCTCCTATCACACTTTACTTGGCAACTGCAAATCCAGATCTCACAAGCTCTCAGCCTCTAATGCCTTAAGGACTGTAGTATTTTTTTGCATTAAATATCCTGAAATAAAATACCAGGCAGTGTAAGCAAATTAAAAAGACCATTTTCACTAACACATTTTTTTTTCTTTTTTTTTTCGTTTTTAGCTAATTCTCATCCAGTTCAAAATGCCAGAGAAAAGAGATTAATCTAACAGCACACCTAATGACTGACAAAGTCATTAGTAGTAAAAGTCAAAGCTCTTGGTAATACAAATTGTTTGTTTCCAAACAAGCAAACACTACTAGGAAATAATATATTATGTATTTGTGTTTATACATATATACACACATAAACACACACACATATATAGTCAAAAAGCTTCTTTATTTTCTGTATAGTTTCTTACCTAGACTAGGTTTCCCATTTCTTTGAATTAATAATTCTACTTTCTTTTCATTGTGCCTTAAGCAGTAATCTGACTTCAAAGACACACTGTGTTTGCTTTAATTCTTCTGCAATAGAAAATATCTTGTTAAAGTAATGATCTAATAGTTTAAAACAGGGCACTCCTAAGCTTAATGGAGACTCATTAAATATTCATCCATTAGACAATGCTACTTGTAATAAAAATACCATTAAATCACTATAATGAATACTGTCAAATACTAGCATTTCCTAAAACTCAAAGTCACACAGGTCAGTATCTATATGTACCATGTCAACTTTCCTTAAAAATGTTATCCTTTTCACTTTTAAAAAACTATGACCTGTCATCCTTGCAGGATGATGTTGGCTGATGTTCAGTCTGCGTATTTAGCCTCTGTTACACAGTTGTGAATAGCAGTGCTAGTTTTGCAGGATAGGGGCTATAAGCACAGTTCATTACATAAAGTTAGATACTCAACTGAGATTGTAGATGTAGATGTAGATATAGATTTTCAACTGAGGTGAAAACACATATGTAAAAGGAGGACTATGCATTATTTTAAAGGCAAAACTTGAGAACAACGAAAACTGTGATGAATAGTGTTTCCCGCTTTGGATCTGTGTGTTCCAAATTATATTTTGTTTATAACCAATTATGGTTATAAGCAAAACACCAGCGGGAAGTTCAAGAAATTGAGGTCTGGAGATGGAAAAAAGAAAAACAATAATAATAAGAAGAAGAAAAATCAGGTTTAAAAATAGAACAAAGAAGAAGAAGAATCTAACGTGGAAAATGAACTACATGCAATCATTGCAGATGCTATACAGAGTTCTAGAGCACTGAAGAAAGAACAGGATAAAAAAAAAAAAAAGTGTTATCAAATAAGAAAATGAAACCAGGTATGAGGAAGAAAGCATGAGGAAACCATCTTTCCCTCTTACCAAATGTTCCAGTTCCCACTTGAAATGTCCAAAGGAGTAACAGGAAATCAAAGTAACACAGGAGTGATGATCTCAGGTTTCTGCATCGGTTTTGCCAGTGCATTGCCACCAACGGACCAATTGGTGGCAATGCACCAACTGGAGGCCAGGTCCCTGACTGTAGTGGCTGTGAGAGGTGAGGCAGTTTAGTTTGAAGAAGGGAAGGCTGCAGCTCAGGAGGATGCCCTCAGTGTTGAGAAGTATCTGATAAGAAGGTGTAAGGAAGATGGGGCCAGACTCTTTTTGGGGTGCCATGAGAGCAGTCAAGAGGCAGTGGGCACAAAGACTGGGAGGGGCAGCAATAGCTATCCCACAAATTGAATGTTCAGTTATTCTCTGAGCGTACAGGCAGATGGGGGGGTCTGTCTATCCAGCTCACTGTACGGATGTCCTTTTTACATGTGTCATGTCTACACAGGGGCCCCTTGGTGCCTCCTTGGATAGGTCCCTAGCCCTCAGGTATGTTTCAGCTCCTTTGCGCCCTCTCCACCATTCACCCTACCTGGCTGTGTGATGCAGTACTCCTGCATGCTTTAGGATGTTCATCCCAATGATGCCCGGGTTCTCAGTGGTGCCCTGTCAAGTCCTTTGGCTTGGTCTAAATTCTTTGATCACCTGCAATTTTTACTTCAACAATTCAGCTGTGACAACAAGTCTTCAAACTGGCCACGTTGCTAGTGTTACATGTACTTTGTTTTTTATGGTAGGGTGTACAGCCCTACCTACCCCTCTAGTCAGATGGCATAGGCCAGGCCTAGTACAGCAGTAGAGTTCTTGCGAGGTGGAAACACCAATTTTTACAGCACAGTAATGGGGCACTGGCTAGCAGGAGAGTTACTATCATTATAAGCAAGATACCGGTGGGCATTTGAAGAAATGGAGGTTTGGAACTGAAAACAAACAAGCAAACAAAAAAGA
>VWPW01084857.1:111938-139336 GCA_013389825.1 Crypturellus undulatus | reverse complement strand
CCTATCTTGACAAAAATAGCCTCAGCTGTTGTGGTTCATGCATAAGACCTTGGCTTTGGGAAGCAGAGCAGCACAAAAGCTGCTTGTCTTAACCTTAGCATTTCCTGGTCTTTCAGTGGATAGCTCTAAAATCCTGTGTCTCCTAATGAATTTATTACTTACCTATAAAAAGTAGTTATAATAACAGGAATAAAGATTCCAAGATGAACGCCTAAAAATGGGAAATATTGGATTAAATTTGCCCCCTCAGCCTCAGTTCAGCTTCCCCGACCTACGAATCTTGCTACAGTCTTTAATTACCCTCATTCCTCCTCAGGAGTGTCCTTGCTCACTGGAGGCATAGCTGTCCCTGCACGCATGGGGAGTAATGCGGTTCCTTCCCGTTGTCCTACTCGTAGATGCCCTGCCTCATTCACTGCCAGCTCTTCAAGCCGATGATAAGATTATTAATTATCACCACCTCTTTTCGTTGGGCTGATCGCTGCAGTGACTGTCTGCTTCACAAATATTAGTCTGTGTGCTATTTCACTTCTTCAGCATCACATCCCTACTCCGTCATTAGGGAATAGCGTCACAGCAATCTTCCTGTTAAATTGCCTTTAATTCTGGATGCCCATTTGATGTATCTGGCATCTTCTAACAGCTGTTTAGTACCGTGTAACCCTACAAATACCTAATGCTCAACAGATTTTGACTTCAGCTGCAACTCTGAGAGAGCTACTGGTAATCAAACTAGGTAGAGAGGAAACGAAAGGACGGTGACTGCTTCTGCTTAAATGTACAGTTTAATGTAGAATGTACGAATTGGTTGACATGGACAAGGCAGAGGTCGTGTCTCTAGGACAGCATACAACATCCTGTACCAGGAGCTCATCCTTCACTCCAGAAATGTTCTCCGACTTCCCTGAGAAATAACAGGACTAACAGCTTTTCTGAACTATAGAAGACAAGAGGGACAAGGGCTCCCTCATACTGTAACTCCTGAGGTGTTAATAGGCTGGTCTTGTACTATTTTCTCTTCTTCCTCCTCTTCCTTCCCCACCTTGCTGCTTCTTTGTGTTCTCATCTGCCACTTCCCTCTCCTCATTCTTCCTTCCCTTTCTTCTCCTCTTGTTCCTTCCACACTGCAATTGACAGGGACTGGCATGACACGAGACTTCTTCTTTAGTGTCTTTCAGGCTCTGCTATGCTTTCACTGTTGGTGTGGCTCCAGGGCAGCAACCTGGTAGACCTCAAGCGATTCTTCCTTTTCCTCCCTCGTCAAACTTGACTCCTTTCTCTCTCCTTCAGTCATCTCCTATCCATCCAACCATGGCTTTTCTGGCTTCATTTCAGGCCATCCAGATTCAGCCTTTCTCTCTAAAGCTCTACATTCCTCTCTAGTCCCCTTCAGACTCCTAGTTCCACCCCTGGTTTCCTTCCAGGCATTACTTTTGATCTATTGTACCTTATGTAATCCCTTTTTGTAATCATCCCAGTCCCCTGCCTCACAAGTCCTATCCTCATTTGAACAGCGCAGGTTTCTGATGTACCAGGCTATTAGACAGAGAGGGCACAGAACGGTATTGCTGCTCCCTGCTCTGCTGGCTGGTGCATCAAGTGCACCAGCATCCGGAAAAATAAATAAACAAACAAATAAAACAAACAAACAAAAAAACAAGTAAAAGAGTAAAAGGAGAGTCATACTCACCTGTGATGATGTTACAAACAGGTCGAGACCTTATTTTTAGCCCCAGATTCCTGATACTAACAGGTCTGTGTGCAGACCAGGTGCGTCTCACCTCTACTCCCTGCCCTTACAAGAGAAGACTCCCAGGGAATGACTTTTACATCATTCTTGCCTTTTCTTTTTTTTTTTTTTGCTTTAGCAGTGCTAAATGTACATTAGAACTTAACACTGCAGCCTTTCTGAGAAGTGCTTTATTTTATTCTGACCATTTCCCACGGGGGATAATGAAAGCAGAAGTTACATCTGAAAAACAGTAGTTTATTGCAGATGCTGTAAATTTCTTCCAGCTACTTGTGCCTTTGTAAGTCATTGCACTCTCAGGGTCAATAACAGAACAAAAAGAGATTCAACCAGAAGTATCCTGTGCCAGTTACTCCTTGGAATATCCACAGGAAAAATGGACTAAGTTTAGTTGTGAGTTTATTATCACAATGCTTCATATCTAGGAGTTCTTTGTCATGTTTCTCAGTGTCTTTTTTATTCTTAGCCCCCAGTATAAGAGCATTCCTGTAGTGCTTTGCTTTTGGCAATCTAACTGGATAAGGCCATGTTTTCCTGTATAACTCATGATTTCAAAGATCTTTGTACATTTCTGGTGCTTGAAGGCAGCAGGTAGGACTTGTCTCATGAGTGAAATGTCTGTGCCACCTTGTCTTACAGCGCTGCTTTTGCTGTTCATCGGACGGCAATCTGTATGTTAATCTCTTCCTGTCCTTGATGACTCCTCAAGTCCTGCTCTCATCTGTTTTTGCTAGTGTCTGTCACATAGAGCTATTGCTTCCAGTTCACCCAAAATGACACTGAAATACTATAGGCGCTAAAAAAGCACTATGCAAAGCCTAGAATCTTCTTCTCACAAAGCAACAAAAGTGTGCAGAACTGCAAATAGATTGCAATGCCATGAAACCTTCCTCATGTGTCCAGAAAGCCTATCTATCTCACCTCTGATGGAGGTGGTTCCGTGGTCTGCACTTGCATTCAGTGTTTTGTTTTGTTTTTTTTTTTGTATGTTTATTTGATTGATTTTCTGTTTTTCTAATATCCTCTGGTCAGAAATTCCTAACACAGAGACTCACAGAGATGAGGCTCAGATGCGAGAGCTCTAACCCAATATAAGTCTCCCTCTGTACCACATAGCAAGTTTCAGTTTGTTCACATCAAAACCTCTTAGCGGTAGAGTCCCTCAAACAGCATATAATTTAAATAACTATTCAAATTTCCTTTTTAGCCTTTGAATTTGAAGATTCCAAGAGTTTTCTTGAGTGTTTTGACACAGGTGAACAGGGAGTTGAATAGTGGAGACACTCTGCTGTCAGGATTGTAAAGACTGGGTCAAAAAGTAGAGTTTGAGAGACTAAAAGTAGATGTTAGCCACTTCAGTGATCCTCTTGTGAGATGATCTTGGAGAGAAGAGAGGTCTGGGAAGCTGGCTGATTTTTAGGTGTTACTTTCCCCAAGATCAAGAGTGGTCCATCTCAACAAGCAGGAAATCAAGCAAAGGTGAAGGAGTTCTGCATGGATGGAAAATGATCTCCTGGTTAAACTCAAATATAAAAAAGAAAAGTACAAGGGGTGGAAACAGGGACAGCTGACGTGAAATGAATATAGAAACACGGTTCAAGTGCACAGGGATGGGATTAGGAAAGCCCAGATCTATTTGAAATTGAAGATTTGAGCAGGAGATGTTGACTAAACAACCTACAGGAGTGAATTCTAACCTCATCTATTTTATTTGACCGATTTTGTGATTTATTCTCCTAGTACAAGTACGTTCTGAGGGAAAAGAGCTTGGTCACAATTTACAGCTTGCCTACACTTCTACTTAGAACCACAACAGCAACAGGTTGACCAAGAGTCTCTGGATCTTAACACTTGTTTTACTTTTGTTTATTTTGGTATGTACCCTCAAGTTTTTATGGCACTAACATAATGATGTAGACTGGAGAAATACAGGTGTGGTATAATAACGAGGCCTTGAGAAGCGGAGATGCAGGATATGGCGTAGAGGAATACAGGCATGGGACGGACACGAACTTGGCACCAGAGTCACCATGACTATAAAAAACTCACTAATATTAAGTCAGTTAAAGAAATATATCTCTAAAGCAGGACAAACTTGGATTTAGGGATGACAAAGTTGTCAAAGAAATTGTATTTAACATCTGCAAAAAAGTGTATCACCGTATTTAGTAATTTCTGATGTAATGGGGACCTGCAAACCAGTAAGGAGCAAGGGTGTAAAAGCATATTAGCAAACATACAAAAATGATCAAGTGGGTCCTAGAGTGAGGAAGAAGAAACTATTGATGTGCTCATCACATTTATTCCAAGGAATGGCTCCAAATGCTGATGTATTGCTCTAATATCCTTCTACTGCCACAAGAATGACACCACCAACCTCAGGATCCACAGGGTAGCAGAGAAATGATGAGAAGAGATGCAGAAGAAGTGGAAACTAGATCTGCGTATAAAAATTCTGACAGGGTTATTGCTCTTTCTTTCTTTTTTTTCTGTAATAATTAAGTCCGGGCTAATAAAGACTAGACTGTTAAGATTCAATTTTACTAACAATCAATTATTGGCTTTATTTATGAAATATATTTCCTCTTTGCACATAGACAAAATTTTGAAGGTAACAATTTTTAACAATATATTTTTTGAATACAGATTGCAGCATGTCACTTAATATTTGGCAACAAATCCACAGACGGCAGCCGATCTTAAAATCCACATGATTTCCATGACTGAAATAATCTATAAACCAGGTTGTGCCAGTGCTATAAAGCCCTGAAACCATGCAGCTTCCATAGTTGTTCTACATACACATTATAAGATCATTGGGAGTTAGTACCTATGTCACAGATGTTTTCTGATTCATGTTAGTCCAATTTGGCTCTCAGATACTATTCAATGAGACTAACAGTTAACATTTAGGTCATTCAGGATAAAAGATGTTTTGATGATTGCTGCTAAGCCTAACTCATTTTCTAAATTTGGAGAATATCATTACTTTGTTTTCTGCACCATTCTGTCACTTTGCTGAGTTGTCAGGAAGAAGGGAGAGGTGATCTTCCTTTCCAGACAGAGGGGAAGAGAGGAGAGCTACTGTTATCTCACTGAAGTCTATTAACATTTCGCAAGCAGTGGGAGAGTTTTGTTTTGGAAGAGTTTAATAAAAAATTCTGCAAAATTTCTCTTAGTTTTCCTTTTATTCTTCTCCTTGGATGACAAGGAAGCAAATTTGAGCAAAGGTAGGATAGCTAATAGAACAAGTATGTATTAATCCAAGTATCTACCTCTATGTTGATCTCAATTCTCAGATTAATGTGCCCACGTCAAGAAGGCAGATCACGTCTACCTATACTGCAGACATGAAGTCCCACATGAAGTTCCAAGACTTCTATTAAGGACTTTATCAAGTTTAAGTCTTTTAATGAAGAATTGCTGAGGCTGCATTTGTCTTTCAAAAAGCAGAAAAGCATGGTCTGGAGAAGAATTAGTATATCCTATTACCCCCAAACTATAGTCCCTAATATTGTCTGAAATCACAAGGCAAGGCCCCTAATATTGTCTGAAAATAAAAATGCATTGTCTTTGCAGTCTCCTGTTCCTCATTTTCCTATTATCTTTCTTTTTTGCCCCTGATGATAGGATGACATCTTTATTGTTGGGGAACTGGGGTTATGTAAGCAGTTTAAGACAGGTGAGTCATTCTGGGACCGAGATCTTTCAGATTAATACCTTTCTTGAAGGATGTATTTTGTAAGAAAGTGACTGTGATTGTGTAAGAAGACGTCCATTCATGCTGAAGAAAGCATCCAGCCAAGACAGACTGTGAATCACATTAGTTCCTCTGTTAATATAAGAAGCTTTATAGATGCAAGCTGTTGATTGTGTCCTCTAGGGAAGTGTGATGCATGGGGCTTGTTCAAAAAAATGGGGTGACTTTTTTCTGTCTCTTGCTTGTGGGACATATGTTAGTTAATGCCCACTAAGCGAAAGGCAGAAGGGAGTTTCTCTCCAAAACTTGGCACTTGGTGACAACAATCGTCAAAGTGTCCCTATGCAACTTCTCAGGAAAGACTTTCAACACTGGATGGGCTATGTATTCACTACTTTGGGGACATCTTCTCTTTTTCCAAATGCAGAGCACTATACAATTCTCAGTTCATCCATAATGCACTCTGCCTCTAAACTAAAAACAGCCAAAATAATTAAAAAAGAAAAAGCAAAGCAAAGCAAAGAAAAGAAAAGAAAAGAAAAAAAAAGAAAAGACAAGAAAAGAAAAGAAAAGAAAAAAAAAGAAAAGACAAGAAAAGAAAAGAAAAGAAAAAAAAAGAAAAGACAAGAAAAGAAAAGAAAAGAAAAAAAAAGAAAAGACAAGAAAAGAAAAGAAAAGAAAAAAAAAGAAAAGACAAGAAAAGAAAAGAAAAGAAAAAAAAAGAAAAGACAAGAAAAGAAAAGAAAAGAAAAAAAAAGAAAAGACAAGAAAAGAAAAGAAAAGAAAAAAAAAGAAAAGACAAGAAAAGAAAAGAAAAGAAAAAAAAAGAAAAGACAAGAAAAGAAAAGAAAAGAAAAAAAAAGAAAAGACAAGAAAAGAAAAGAAAAGAAAAAAAGAAAAGAGGTTATTCATTTAGGNAAAGAAAAGAAAAGAAAAGAAAAGAAAAGAAAAGAAAAGAAAAGAAAAGAAAAGAGGTTATTCATTTACACTTTTCTTCTTGTCTTTGGAGATTTCTACAAGACAACAGAGTTCAATGTTAGGCAATTTAGGAAAACTCCTTTCACATCAAATCAGTTTCCCTTTCCAGGATTTCATCTCATTAGTCCAAGATAAACTTCTCTAACCATTTTTATCTCTTTTAGAAAAGACAAGAAACAATTTGTAAAGTCAGATTCCTTCAAAGGGGAAGTATACCCTATGTGAAAGTGGACTCCAGCAAAGCTGTGAGACAACTTCTGTTCACAGAAAGCAACACAGACAGGGAGAGAAAAAGAAAGAGGCCTGCTGTGTAGGAAAAGCAGTTTCTGGGGAAAAAAATAAAAGAAAAAAAGACTGAATTTTACCAGCATTCTGGATGAGAATACTAATAGTTTTTTCAACTATTGAATGACAAATAAAGCAGCAATTCCCTGGAGGGACATGTTCTGTGGAGCCAAAATAGGAGCTGAAAAGCAGCACTTTATATTAATCGTCCAGAAAGTTGTGGAAAGCCTTAAGGAGAACATCCAGTATGCTAAAGAATGACATTTGAAATTTCCAGTGCCAAATAAAGTTGAGAAGGTAGGATAAATTGTTCTGTGGGTCCTCTTATGCAATGTTGTTCAAGTTTGAATTATTAACTAATGTCCAAATAAGATTCTGGAACAACTGCAGAAAGAATCTTTGGATGTCTATAAAACAGTTTTTAGAGCAAATGCAACAAACTACATGGCTATATGGTGCATCAGTGGGTCATGGACAGACAATGAAGTAATATGTTCCCCAATGTTTTGGGGAATGTGTTGGCTAATATTGTTTCAAGTTACTGTATAAGAATTACGAACACCACTTCTTTTCTGTCATACTAAAACTAATTTTGAGGCTGTTTTTTAAGCAGTTTTGAAGAGTATCATGACTGATAACTGATAGCTAACAACTCATTAAGTAAGAAGCGTTTTACAGTCAGCCTCATCTGTTTATTACAGCAAATGCACACAGTGGAAGAATATGTAGCTACTTGGGTACCCACACTCTCTCAGGTATGTTCATATTTATTTTTGACCTTAGAAAAATAAGTAATTACCAAGGTTGAACACAATCTCCAGCTGGTGAAAATCGGTAACCCTCTGCATCTGCTGAGATTAAGTCCCTCTTGACAACATTCTTGTCTGTGAAATTCAGAGAGAAAAAATAGAAGACAAACTATGTCTCTGTATGGAACACATGCTGAATGCAGTCCCTTATAAATGATTCTTCTCTTATGAGGGAAGTTTTTTTTAATTTAAGATGTGGTGAAACAGGGATAAAAGGTCTTCCCTTCTGTCCAGTGCAACACTCCCTTATGGCCATCACTAAGGGTACGAGCAACCCCAGCATCACTTTTCCATACAAACAGTTTTAAACCCTTCAGCTTTGCCTCCTTGGATATATCAGCTAGTGTGTGACACATGAGAGGCAATGCGAGGAAAGGGAATATGGCTTGCTTCATACCTGCCCATCATCACACGAGAAAGTGTTATAAGTGGTGTTTTGGTCAGTAACAAGTGATCTTTCCCTTGGTATGAAGTATCAGTATTCTCCTGTTAGACTCTTTCAAAGTATTATCCAAGTTCTCTTTCAGCTCTTTTTGGAGGGGACAGATGCACACTTTTGGGAAAACATAGGGAGGCAGAGACTCCAGCTTGGTTTTGAAGAAGTTTCTCGTTATTTTGACCCCTGTTTGGAAGACAGAATATGACCTGTAGCTGGTGAATACTCGCAATTCTGATTCATAAAGACCCACATTAATAGTCTGCATCCTGGAACGCATAAAATATCCTGCGAAGTCTTCATATGAAGGCATGATAAATTTGCCTTTTAAGAAAAATACACCACTACAGCTCCCAAGGGTAAAAACAATTAATGGAGAAATAAACTAAAGAACTGGCCTAGAGAACCACACCAGGGAGGTCAATCTCTCCTAAAGTGGTATGTAAAACAACATATCTGCAGACAGTCCCGTTGTGCTCAAAAGGTTTATCTGAAGTGGTGTAAGTTAATTAGAGGAAAGTTGAAGGGCTGTCAGACAGTGCTAAGCTTCATTAAATAGTGGCTTCGTGGCAAAATCTAGCAGAGAAACATGATGCATTTATTTTAATTGCTTTATGCCTTTGCTATGTCTTTGCTACCTTAAATATCAACTACTTACAGAGATACATACAGTCAGACATAACGCAGAAGGCAGCAGGGGAGCCTCACTAGCTTGGCAGGTGTTGCAGTAAGCCAGAAAAGTCATTAATGACCGTATTTTTGATTATATCAGACAGAAAATGTAACACTGAAATATTCCGACTACCCACTAGGTCTTTTGTAGCGTTAGAAAAGGAGACAAACACATGTGACAAGAGCTAAGCAGAATGTATGTTTTCCCTCCAACTTGGATGAAACTAACTGATCTTATTTTCTTTAGTCTTATTTATTTGTTGATTTTCTGTTTTAACTATTCTCTGCTTTGTAAATAAAAGTTCAGGGTTATGGTGAATCCAACAAGATTTAGATGAAATTTTGTGAATGTGCGCAAACATGGATGTCTGCTAAACACTGAAGGGCACAGCCAAAGAAAAATGGTGCAATCACAAGGTCAGAAAAAAACCACAAGTCTTTCTGTGCTGCAGTTTTTAACTCATTCTGCTCTCTGATCCACAAAATTCATGCCCATGCCCATATTTCTCCATGACATATAAACAACCAAACTGCAGTGCAATAATGTTGAAAAACATTTCAGGGTTTACAGATCAAAAGTGATCAAAAATCATGTATTTGGCACAGACTAACAAGTGGTGCAAGAGTGCACGTTACAGTAAAAAATGTTTCTGGGATCTTTATCACATTAGTGGTTGCAACACTGAGCTGACAGTTTCATACTTCCATGTTTCACACTCAACTCTGATGGAAAAATAGTCCTTTTCTAACAAATTTACTTTGATTTGAAAAGTAATTTTTGGGGGGGCATCATTCATTTATTTCATAAAATTTCATAATTTTTAAATCCACAAAAGGAACTTGGTGGTCATTTATTACTACAAGTCATAGTATTTGCTCAATAATTTCTGCATGAAAAATCTTCATGTGCTGGCACTAAATCATCACTTCCATAGAGATTTGAAATCCAGAGATAAAAGAACTCAAATGAATGTGCCACATTTGTAGCTGAGTTAGTTAATGCCTCACTGATGACTAATTGCGCTTCAATTTCAAGACTAATTTGCCTAACTCTTGCTTTCAGAAAGCATGTATTTCCCCAAAACTCTCCTTTCTGAAAACTATCATCAATTACTTGTTTTAATAAACAATGCAAAATATTACTTAAGATGCTGGGATATGAAGAGGGCAAGCATTAGTCAATACTGTGTAACTTGGAAGAAAAGTAGTCTTTGACGGCAGGGATGGCACATCAAATTGCATCCACAAAAAAGCACAAAAATGTTTGATGCCTCTCCACAAACGATATCATTGCAAAGTTGCAGTTGTTACTCCATCAGCATGAGGAGAGAGCAGCTTTGATATTCTCCTCTTCGTAACCCTGCTCAGCCTTGCTTTTACCAATAAGTTCTACTAATACCCGTGCACAGGTTCTGTCATTCAGTCAGAATGCGAAAACTCTCCTCGACAGACATCCAGATAGAGGAGGACAAGGGGAAAAAAATCTCATGATTTCTGTGGAGGTTGTCTAACACACACAGTATTTGCCTGCAGACCTCTGATCGTGACCATTCTATTTTCCTGCCAGTTCCAGTTTATGGGACTGTTTATTTATTTATTTATTTATTCATCCCCCATAGAAAATACCAAGCCCTATCAAACTGCTCAGCCTCAGTCCTCTTGGGAGAGTTCTCCCCTGATAAGTCACACGTACCTGAAGCCCCCTCCTGCTTCCCCATCCACAAGCACCATGCAGAGACACCACGCAGTGCTGGGTGGCCTTGAGCAGGGCTTGTGGTGCTGCCAGCATGAGTGCAGACAGCCTGTAGGTGGGACCAGCCTCTGCTTGCCGGGCTGGAGGGGTGCCCTGCAAGCCACCTCTCCTCTGAAGCATTACCTCTGGGTCACTATTGCCTCTGGGTCGCTATTGCCAGGCAGTGTAGACCAAGCCACCCAGTCTTCTGNCTCTCCTCTGAAGCATTACCTCTGGGTCGCTATTGCCGGGCAGTGTAAACCAAGCCACACAGTCTTCTATGGAAAGGGGTTAGGCTTTGTTTCCTGTTGGCAGAAAAAAGAATGCTTCCTGCATGGCTGTAAGGTGACAGAGTTACTTAGAGTCCTCTTTCCCCTCTCTCCCAAGGAAAACAGCTAGGCAGATCTACATAAGACCATGGTCATCTTCCCCCGCTTTTAGCAGGAGAATTTTGGATGCAAGAAAATCATGTGAACATGAAGCAAACAAGGGGCCAGATTCAACAGCTGTATGGAAGTAATGTGAGATATGTGCATATATTTAAAGAGTATTCAAATTCTAAGCACAGTTCGAAAGGTCAACCCTCATCCATTCTTCTGGCAATCATTGATTTTGTGGGTCCCTTCAGATAGTCCTTTCCAAAATACATGTGGAGCAGTCACTGAAGTCCCAGGTCATGTCCATGTCACTGAAGTCCCAAGTCGCCAGGAGATTACCTGATTTCTTTATAACCTCTGCATTTGCTGGTGACTGGCAAGAGAAGAGGCTGATCCTGACTGCTCCTCTTGTGGACTGCTCCTGCAGCTCAGAAATCCAACGTGATCAAACTACTAACATGGGAGGAAGTAGTGGGTGTCTCTGTTTCTACTCCAGTGGCAGTGACAGCAGTATTCAGAGAGGACAAGTATTCAGAAACTTCCTTTACTTCCAGTGGAGCTCTGTTCCCCGTCACCCTTCTCCTTTCCTTCTCTCAGTGTTGTCTTCCTTTAACCAACCTGGAGATGAGATAAAAGCATCCCTTGAATGTTCTTCATTATGATCTCTAGAGAGATACTCTTAAAACGTGATTGAAAAGTGGTTGGTATGATGCTCACAACTCCTGTGGTTATTAAGAACTGAAAGCAATCAGGAATGCGAACAGGAGTCCTCACTGAGTAGCAGGACTGCGAGGAGCACTCCCGGGCCACAGAGTGCAGTTGTACACTGCTGCTGGCAATCTGGTCAGGTCCACCTAATTCCATTTTACAAAGAAGGTCACTAATTTCTTTGTTCCTATTGCACTTCCTGGAAGGTTATCTCAGAAGTGGTTACCCTAATGATTAAGCATGGAAAGAGAATCTCAAAGTCTAGGCATGGTTATTTGCTACTTGATCATTCTTGTACTAATTTGATCCTCAAGCTTGACTCATTGACTCTCCCAGCTAAACAAAGATGGAAGTAGGAAGCCTTGTGGAAGGAGAGAAACCCAGTTAAGACTGGATCGTATTGCACTTACAAAAAATTGAACTGACAAAATTACATCAATACTATTGATCTCAGATTTTCATTTTATAATTCACAGTTAATTCAATGTCTAGTGTTCAACCACGGGACAGTGTTTTGTCAGGATTACTTTATCCTGCAAAGATGGGGATCAGAGAAAAAGTAATTTTTCTCGGGTAAGCTAAAGACTCCTTTGCATCCCTAGGCAAAACATGAAAGTATCCCTGCAACAAAGTGATCAGAATTATAGCAGTGCACATATGGAGTGGGATGCAGAGAGGTGAGCGCTCACTGCCTGGTGAGAAGCCGTACCCTTCCCTGCTTATGCTGTGCTACAGCAACTCTGCACAGCGATGTCCTCCGCTTGGGTAACAGGGTGGGTTGTTCAGACTACCTGATTCACAACAGCATGGAAACACTGAACGCAGAGAGCACTCTGGATCTGACTGCCCATGGGAAGCTTTCATGGCAGCATTAACAAGGAAAAGTGCACTCTAGAGGGCAGGTCCAATCAGCTCTGTGGGGCAGCTTCCAGCAAGGATCTGCACTGTTTATGGTACATCAAGGACTGACCTGTAGTCAAGCTAGAAAAGTTATCCCTGCTGCTTCTTGATCTGAGGATGGTAATTTTCACTCAGAACTTCTCACTTGCCTCATTACGTTGCCATCATTATAAAGGACAATGCGCTCTTCAACATCCCCAGTGAAAGGGCACGTATAACAGCTGCCTTTATTAAATGGGTGAATACATGTGTGAATTAATTCAGCTGCATATGAGTCACAAAAGGTAGGCAGAGAATACCGCGTTTGAAGCTGTTCGAATCTCTCCTCTTTGGTCTCCTTTTTGATGTCCTTCCTTTCCCCATCACCTAAGCGCATTATGTAGAACTAGATGCAAGTTGTGTAATTGTTGCTCAAAGAATAAAACATATTTTTCTTCAGTTTCCTAGGTGATGATGCATCGTGACACCCCCCTCCGCACCAGACAACATCAATCACATTCCTTCCCCTCATTTAACAAGTTCTTCTGCTAGGGACATGCATGAAAGCTGATTTTCCAGCTCAAGGGAGTTATCTTGAAAAAAGGGAGCAAATACTTTTTTTTGTTCCTGATTTTTCAAGCAGATGGAAGGGTTGCACCATCTCAATCACCCAAAACTTTGGAATCTAGCAAAATGGCCTCTATATTTAGTCTTTTCTTTTCTGGAGAGTATGTTTTATGTTCAGTCTCTGGTGTCCCCAGCACCATCAGCTGGTGAGGATCTCAGTGGAAAAATTGCTTTATAGAACTTTATATGTGTGTGTGTGCACATATGCACACTACATATATTTAAGAGAAAAAATGAGTTAAAAAAGATAAGAGCAGCATAGATTACTCATTATCAACATAAGGATAACAAGACAAGACTATTTTGCTTTTATATAGAAAAAAAAACAGAAAAAAAAAAGGGGGGGACATTAGCTTGGAAAAGACCTTGCAACTTCTCCTGTGTGCCTCTCTTCATGCTTAGCCTGAATTGCCACATGTCTATGTCTGCCAGCCTAGGGAAAGCCAGTGACATCCACGCTGAGGTTATTGTGCAGGGACATATGTGTCCTGTTCTGCTGCCTACGTCCTGCCCCATCATTGCTGGTCCCAGCCTTGGTGCTGGTGTGTGCTGCCAGCACTTGGCACAAGATGGAAATAAGGCTCAGAAAGATGTTAGCAAGAGGTGTCCCTAAGGTAACAGTAGCCCCGTGTTCAATACGACAATACAATATTCCTGGGCTTTCTTTTCTTAAAAACATATAACAAACAAACAAACAAAAACATTCACAGACAGCTAGACAGAGAGCTGATAACTATACTGTGGAAGAGTTAGCAGTCACTACCACAAAAAAAAATGTTCCTAATCCCTTTCCCCTGCATGTTATCCGTTTTGTTACCTACCACAATATTTTCTTTTGCTAAAAGTACAAGAGGAATAGAACTACTTCAGATGCATCTGGAAACATGCTCTGAATTTGAGACCATGTTTTTAAATTTGTACAGCCCAAAAAATTATTTGGACCACAATAAAAAAGATCACCTGTCTATTTTTTCTCCTAACTTTAGATTCTCCCATCATATCTTTTCCTCATATATATAAACGATCATAATAGGCTGATGCTTTGTAAGTATGTTTTCATTAGAGATTACGTTTTATTAGATAATCGTAAATCAAATTGCACCCAAGGTCACAGATGAATGCAGTTTTATGTCTCCAAGCTCCATCTCCTGAAAGCATCAACAATAAAAATCATGAAAGAACAAGACAACAACAGGTAGCATGTCCTGATACATGACTTTTTAGCTTCCTCATCAGCAAAATGAAAACTACTACTCCATAAGGCATAGGAAAAATAAGGGTCTCAGGAAGGTTCACTAGTATGTTAAACAATGAAACATTTAATACCACCACTCAGAAATACAGAGGATAGAAGCAGGTCTTAAATACATTCCCACTGTGGGATGTATGTATGTACCTCTTGACCACAAGACCCTTCCTCGCAAATTGTACGTTCAGTCCATCCCTCCACTCCCTCTTCTCACCATATACCGGCTTAGTGAAGATTTTCCTGAAGAACTCACTTGGGATCATCAAGGTAAGTCTTTTCCTCCAAGCAAAAAGGACTCAAGGAATATAGAGGATTTTTTTTTTTTTTTTTGGTGGTGGTGGTGGGTTTTTTTTCCTACCAACGTGTCCTAATCATAAAGGTATTGACTATTTTGTACTCGAAGACATGGGAGGAGACGTGACTATTGAAACTCTTCCACAGTCAGCAAGCCGGAGCAGGCCTGCGATCTGTGGAATAGATCACTACTTTTGGAGAGGAAGGATGTAGGCTGAGGCAGATAAACACACGTCCTGCATGCAGGTTCATCTATCCAGTGTAGTTTGACTGCTCTTGTGCTGCACTGCAAAGATCTTGAGCCGTCATGCTGTACAGATATCTAGTGGATTGAGTGTCTCAGCCACGCGAGGCAGAAATATCTAGTGCTTGAGTGCCAGAAGGATGAAAGTATAGGCTGAGAGAATGAGGATCTGGGCACTTGAGACATGGAAATACTATCTCTGCTTGGAATGCTTGGATTCACTCTTGGAAGCTTCCTACGAATGCGTACACACTTCCAGGCTTTCAGCACCAGATGAGATGGGGTTTAAAGAGTCACGACTTTGGATTTAAGCAAGATTAAAATACTAAAAGCCTTTCATGGCTCTATTCCCAAGTCATTTGTAATAATTAGCTGCCTAGTCTCTAGGGAAAATGAAGAGCAAAACTGGATACATATACAAGGTCAGCACTAAGGTTTGTCAGCACAGTTTCCCATTAAGCATGTCTAGTATGTCTTGTAGATTTAAGAAAGATAAGCACCACCCTGTTCATTCCTCTGAACGACAAACCTCTCTGTTGAGCCTCTCAGTTTATACCACACTTTCNAAGTCATTTGTAATAATTAGCTGCCTAGTCTCTAGGGAAAATGAAGAGCAAAACTGGATACATATATAAGGTCAGCACTAAGGTTGGTCAGCACAGTTTCCCATTAATCATGCCTAGTATGTCTTGTAAGAAAGATAAGTACAACCCTGTTCATTCCTCTGAATGATGAACCTCTCTGTTGAGCCTTTCAGTTTATATCACACTTTCAAAGTTTTGTTGGGATAACAATATTGGGACAAAGTTTTTGGGGAAATCTGCATTTTTAAAACTATACATAATATTCCCCATGATTAAAATCTATTTGTTTCCTGCAGTAGATATAAGGCACATCATTCAACATCGACTCAAAAACTCATAAGCAAAGGGTCTGGAGAACACCATTACTAAACAAAAGGGAGACTTTCAGCATGAGTGGGGAGATAAGATGATTGTCATTTTGCTAGTTTCATGGAAATAACCTTTGGGGATTTTCCCATTTCTGGGAACACCATTGTTAAATGCAGGGGAGTATATTTATCTCATTCTTAGTACAGGTGGACTGGTAACTTTTGCATCAAAATATTATTTTTGTCAATCGTATATAAGATTTGGTATATATTTGGAACATCAGTACTTTCTGGAAAAGTTGAGTCTTAACTATAGAAAATAGAAGTCAGAAATTCCAGTATGTTTTGTAGCCAAAAAATCCTGGTTCTCTGAGAGGATCTTCACACAGAGCATCTTTGCTCTAGCCTAAGTGTATTGATTTCAGATGGGTTAATCAATTAACAATTGTGCAAGAGAAAAAAAAGGGGAGGAAATAATACCCCAAATTTGTTTGAATTAATCTTTTATTCTTTCCTGTTTAAAATATTCATTTAATCTCATAAAAAAAATCAAAATGAAAATCTTTGTATTTTTTTCATTACACTGCCATGTGGAAATCAAGAAATTATTTCAAAACTATTCTAATCAATTTTTCCCAGGTTGAATATTAACACAAATTGCCCTGTGCTGTTCACACAATTATTTTATAAGAATTTGAAATAAATATAATTAAATACTTTTAAAAGTCATTCTCCAGGTCTTTTTCAAGCTTAAATAAGTAAAATCTTTTACATTGTGAATGCAGAGGAGTGAAGGGTTGGGAGGGCAACAAATAGAAATAAATTTCCTAATCAGTTTACATAGGAATTTTGCTTTGTTTCAGGTTCTTTTAAGGGGCTTTCCAAATTACAGCACTGCAAGTCATATCCAGTAGATAAATCATGCATCCTCAGTTAATTAGAAAGTTTTCAATGAAGCAAAAAATCGTTACATACCAAAGACCATACAGTTGTCAACAACAGGCTTCTGGATTAAAATGGAAGAAAATACCTGTTCAGATGATTCCAGTATGGGTGTCATCTCATTCTACTATATAGAGTGATATCCTTTCAGATGTGATAATTGCTTGCAGATATATTAATAACATCACTTTCAAATAAGTGCACTGAACTCCCATTAGTTAGCAACTGTGATGTTACTTTTATCAAAAGGGTGCCTCAGAAAAACTTTATAAGTTTTCTGAATGCTAAAATACCTCAAAAAATATAAAATGCTTTCTGGGAAACAGCTGAATTCACAACTGGATAAAAGGATTGTAAGTAAGTGACCTAGTTTCATCTCCTATTCATTAGTTACCAACATCAGTGCTTTAATAAACTGCAGTTGCTCCATCCATCACTGTTGAAATCAAGAGCATCCACAAGTGCCCTGACATGGCAACAGGAATTGTTCTACATGGGACATCAGTGGAGGCCCAGTGAAGGCTTGAACTCAGGTATGCACTCAAATAAACAAATGTTGCTGTACTATTACTGTCCTTCTGGAAAAAAACAGTTTGAGAACACTGCTTTTCTCATCCTTTATTTCTGCCCAAGAGGATCTCTTCCACCCCATATTCCCTTGGCAAAGAGAAAAAAAATCTCAGCTCCATATGCAAAAATGTATTTCTAACTAGGTAAACACACATTTTGTAGGAATTTCAAAGCAGTTCAAGTTTAACATTTTCTTTATAATAATCCTATAGCAACTTTGAAAGGAAAAATCACTTAAGACCATCTTATTTTGATATTTTCACATCTTTCTCACTGCTTTCTTGTGTAACTAGAAGTCTTTAGAAATGATATTTTCCTAATAAATTTTGGTTCCCACAAATCCGTGTGCAAGGTTCAAGCGTTCAAATGTCTTAGCCTTCCCCAGAAACTGTACTGCAGTCTTTGTGTCCATGTTAAAGCGTAGCCAGAACTGTAACCTGTCCCCTCAAAATCCACCATTGAAGAGCAAAGAGAGATCTGTCTCCTCTGATCTGACACCTGATTTCCCTAGTCCCGCTGCAATTTGGTGGGGGTAGGTACATAGTGAAAACATCTCTGATTTAATGGAAATAGATAATGCCCTTCCCCAGGGTTAGTGAACCCAAGATCTCCTAGATCATTTTAGACTTTTACTTTTGCTTTCGACATGACTTTTATTACAAAGCCTACTTAGTCCAGCGAAGCAAATACATAGGTACCTGATACAATTGCACAGTATGAAATAACACATAAGGATATACAAAACATAATTCCTGATGTTGCTTTGGATTCTCTCATTTATTGCATCCAAGGAACTGTCTGAAGTACATGCTACTTCTGAGAAATAGATTCTTCTGCTATTCATTTAACTTTCCTTTTTTTGGAGAATTAATTTGTTCATATTATTACAATAACTTTAAAAGAAGACTGGATAAGTAGTGGGTCAGTGTGACCCAGCTCTTAGTAACTGTTCTGTCCTGCAATTTCTTAGTACTTACAGCTCATAGCTGGTGTGATAATGACAAGGTGAATAAATTTGTGTGACATGCAGATTATGAGCCAATCTCTCAAACTTTCTTCATTCTTAACTAAAAGCCAGGAGTGCTATAAATACTTGCCCAAGTGATAAATGTGTATATGTGTACATAACTATAGGCGTGTGCAAGCATCAATAACATATGTCCTGTTCTCACCTTAGCAAAAGCTTATTTTGTTAGCTCTCATAATTGCTGACTTACAACTGCACAAGGGAAAAGTAGGAAAGATTTGAGCTATTTTACAATGGAGTGTGATATTTTAATGACCTGTGATTCACTGTATACTGCTAATAACATAACCTACTGCAAAAAAAAAAGAATGCTCATGATTTATAATCATTGCACACTGTTTTAGAGAATAAATGAGTTTCCTACCCCTCAAGCTGCCTCTGCTTTCTGACGTATCATCTGTCTTGTTCTTAATATACAACGTTCTTCTTATCACTGTCAGCTAACATGAGGCTCCTTGGCCTTTCCTGGACTGTTTCTTTTTAAACTACTTTATGGCTTTCTGCTCTAATTTTTCTTCTTCTCTGTTTCTCTGGTTAGTATTTGTTTTAATTAAGCTCTGTGGTTTTAGCTTCTGTGTTAATGTATAGCCTTAGAAAACATGGTTTCTAACTACATGCTTGCATTCTGATGTAAGATATAAAATCAACTAGAAGAACTACAGGTAATAGTTGTTATAGATAATATTTAAGGTAATAAAAGCTGTAAGTAAACACATTAATAACCTAATAACCAATTATAACATGTCTTACCTGAAAGAACACACATGAAATATTCTAACTCATAAGTAGATCACAGAATTACAAAATTATTTTCTTGTTATCAATTGTATTGATATTGTGCTTTGATTTCAAAGACTTTTATGTGGGTAGAGAAAAAAAGGAGATTAAATGACCAGTAATTACAGATGGCACTAGAAAGGAAATGGGTTTGTCACCCACAACTCTTCAAGATTTTTGCAGTGTATTTGCTCTGTAATGCTACCTGAGGAATCATAAGAATTCAGGAAGGTCACTCCACAGAGGCTTAACTTTCATAGTAATAGATAAAATAATTTAGAAATGTAATCATGCAATTCAAAGACTAAATGAAGAAAAATGCAGAGCTGGTATGACAAGACAAATTCAGATTCTATAATGTTACGCAGAATGTTCAAAAATGATTATGTGCCTAAAGAATGAAAATAAAATCAATTCTAAAAGGTGAAAGGCAATATATAAAATCGGGAATACAGATTATTTTGAAGAAATGCTAAAGAAGAAATATCTATTAGGCAGAAATCTGTGGTAAACCTTATTTAAGTTCAGCATGGGTTCTGACATCTGCAGACGGAAACCTCTGCATGGAAGCAGATTTGAGGACAGA
The DNA here is from genome assembly GCA_013389825.1 of Crypturellus undulatus. Classification (NCBI taxonomy): domain Eukaryota; kingdom Metazoa; phylum Chordata; class Aves; order Tinamiformes; family Tinamidae; genus Crypturellus; species Crypturellus undulatus. The sequence continues at coordinate 119,802 of VWPW01084857.1, read as the reverse complement.
CGATTGAAATTGAGGTTTTGTTCTTCTCTTCCATTTTTTAAAGCAACAATAAGAAACTTCCTTACACACTAACTGGTTATGAACAAGCCATTTTATCTTAGTCTGAAAAGGTAAGAATAATCTCTATTGACTATTTAGCATTCAGAAGGTTTCTTTTAATCTTTGCCCCTTAAAACACATTTTCCATAAACTACATCTTACACCTGCATAATGTATTCTGTAATCATCACACGGTGTAAGAACAGCTAGGTTGATGCATGCTTCCTGCATGGATGAAAGATAAGCGAGATCTGTTAACTACTCATATTTTTATTTATTGTCTGTTTTCATATCCCACTTCCTGTATTATCTTGTACTAAATATTATCTTTTGTTGTACTGAAGAAGATAGGCTGCATTTATTTCCCCTGAGCTCAAGCTTTTTTCCTCTGAGAAAACCATCAGCTGTAAATTAGGGATTTCACAATAAATACTTCATTCAGTCTAAGGCTCCTGTGTCTCAGCAAACATGTTGCTTGCAGGCTTACAGGCACAGAAGAGATATACAGAAGAATCTCCGTGATTTTCAGGAGGAGTGAGAGCCTGGGGAGCCAGTAAGAGGGCAAAGTAGGAATAGACCATGCTAACTCTCTTGATGTCCCCATGATCCATCCCACCTTCATTCAGTTCGGTGCACTTTGCTGGCCAACATAAATCAGCAAAGGGAAACATTACCTACACCTCTGAGGGCTCAGCAGCTTTAGGACTAGATTAAGAAATCAGCATCAGATTGATTTTCTGGGACAGTAGAGGCCTTGTGGAGGAAATGTTTTCATTATCCGGTGGGTTACTCCAGGTTCCATGCCCATGCTACATCACTAACTGCATCCCCTGTGGTGCAGGAAGCACGTGGATGCTCCGAGACTCCTGACCTAGTATTTGTTTTGTCTAGTCAGTGAGGCTGCCGAGACTGGCAGGACACTGTTATGGCCAGGGCACATTGTCAAAGCAAATCCAAAACGCTTTTACAAAAGGTTGTGAAAATGACGGTTGACAGTGGGAGATACGATTCTGGTGAATAGCACAGCACAGTATGCACAGGCAGAGCTTTTCGAGGATGAAGGAGCTCGTTCCTCTTATGACCTTTGGCTGAATGATTCAGGAGATGGAATGCACTGACGAGGGACGGTGGTATATTTATTCAGGAAGGACTGCCCTGCCCTGCATATCACTCTTAATGGTGCCATCCAATGCACTTACAGAGACGATGGCCCAGTTTTAGAAGGAAAATATATAAGAATGTGCAGTAACCTGGAACTAGCTAAGGGGTAGACTTGCTGTATTAGAAAGGGAAAAGCAAAACCTGAACTTTCATAAAAAAAAGATGGAAACCTTTGGATCTACATGGAACAACTCTCTATTTCTTCACAACCCAAAGTGGGACCAAAAGCTTTTGGGGGTGAAATCCAATACCAAAAGGTGTCTTTTATCTTGTACATGAGGAACTGCAACTCTTACTGTTACAGATAAAAAATGTTGCTTGCAATTTAGTTTCATCTTAGAGCCTGCAGGGTTTTTCATCTCTGTGTCTTAAGGAATGTGAGAACATCTCAGACAAGATAAACAGGAACTCACAGCGCGAGAGAATTAGAAGAAAGGGCATTCCCCTAAGGTACAGTTGGATGGTAGGGCACACACTATTTCACACAATCACAGAATGGTTAAGGTTGGAAGGGACCTCTAGAGGTCATCTTGTCCAACCCCTCTGCACAAGCAGGGGCACCCAGAACACGTGGCACCTGGTAACATCCAGGTGGGTTTGGAAGATCTCCAGAGGAGACTCCACAACCCCTTTTTGGGCAGCCTGGGCAGCTTGTTCCATTTCTCAGTATCTCAGTATCTATACATGGATACTCTCTAAACTACTAAACCAGAATCTCCCCTTCTCCTCTGATCTGGGTACTAGTTTGGAAGTCAGTGGAAATTTACTTCCGTTTACTTCAGTTTTGTAGCTTTCTCAGAAAAATGTTTGTTTGACAACATCCAGATCTTTGCTGATGAGAAGCTATTCTGTCTATGAAGTACTTCACTAAGTTTGTAAACTTAAACAAGAGTTTTAAACTTAAACAAGAATGAATTTACCCTTTTGGAGATATATGCTTTAATAAAAGTGACTCAGCCTTGTTCTGCTGATTTACATCAAACTGTAATAGGATTTTTCATACACCTTACTGGAAAAGTTTTAATCCTGCTTATTTCCATCTCCTAGACCATCCTTCGGTATTTTAAGTCTTTTAATCCCTTTCCCTCATTCAATGTCCTTACCAGTTATGCCGCCTGATTCTGCTTCATTGTATTTTACATCACTCATCCACAAATCACTGGTTAAGATCGCATTATTTGGATCTTTGCCCAGGTCCTTCTCAGAGCATGGATGTCATCTAAGTCTGAAAGTACATGTGCTAGACAAATTCCCACTGGATGTCCACCAGGATGTGCTAAGACAGGCACACAGGCAAGGGAAGGAATAGAAAAAGCAGTGCAAAAATGAAAGCCATATTTGAATTTTGTAGCTGAAGCTATTTGTAATTTGTATTGTAAACTTTTATGGAGACCTTAATCTAGTCTGGTGTTTTTTATCACCACAATTCCAAATAATTTGTTTCACTGACTACATTAAAAGGGCAAATGAGATTGTAAGTAGTATCATTTCCAGGGTTACTGGAGCACTGCATTTTTTTCTGTTATCTGTTTCTTGCAGGAAAAGTGCTGTTTTGTAGTAGCTGAAGGGAACTGTTTATTCCCCAAAAGTCAGTACTCAGCAGCAAAAACTCCCCATCCCAATTCTTTGCAGACTGGCAGGAAATGGCCTCCAGCTCCTACCAGGAAAGCTTCTTTATTTTTATTCACTGCCAAGAGGGATACGATGTACTCCGCATTTATCAGCTTCAAACTAATTCTTTTTGCCTCCTTCTCCTTCCCCTCAACAATGTGAGAAGCCCTAATGGTAATCCCACTGGCCCCCATCAAGATTAACTAACCAAAAGTAAAGGGCAAACTTTAGGGGAAAAAAAGAGAGAGAGAGATATTGAAAATTAAATTGCTTTTGAACAAATCTGAGATTCTTGCCTAGGTGCTCTAGTATCTCTCATCTATAGTTCCTTCAGCACATCTAGTGGTGAAAGTTGAGTGAGGGTTTGTAAAATCACCCAGAGTTGCAGGCATCAGTCTAACCCTGGGTGACTTCCCCTTCCTCGTCACCTTTGTTTTAAATCCATATATGGAGCTCAGTACCCAGGATAGCTATGTAAATAGAAGATCGAAAGACCCCCTTTCAGCACTCTGTAGGGGCCACAAGGATCTCTCTTGGACATGCTAATCCTTGCCTTCCCCCCTTGGCACCCCACAGCATTTAGTGAGTTCTACCTTCCCATAGGCAATGGAAAGCAATGAAGTGTAAGCTACAGACCAGAAGATACATTTTTCTCAAAGGTGAATGGCAAAAAGTTGTAAGTCCTGCATATTTTATGTCTTCATCACTTCAGATTTGCTTTCATCTTTTAAGAATTCCTAATTCCTTGCTCTTGCTTTGGAGATAGTGGGGAGCTACCTGCAGACAGACAGAGCCTGTGTACTTTTAATATGCTGTACTATATCTCCATGTCTCCCTACCATCTCAAAGGATAGATTTTTTTTCTCAAAGATCACTTAGAAAAGCTTTTCTTTCAGAATTTAATGCAAATTTATATACACTTCAGTTAAATTCCTATGCAAAAATTCTTCTTTTAGGTTTGAAATTATGCCAATGTACTTAGTTAAGTGGCTTCAGAAATTTATTATGCTAAAATAAGTTAATTCTACTTCAGGGATGTCAGTGCTGTAGAGAACAGAGTGGTATATCAGGCTATCCAAGTTAGCTTGAGTGATGGAAGATGTGTAATCATATCAATATGGTGTTCTGTCCCAGATAACTAGCCCCACCAAGAAATAACATCCATTAGCACAGACAAAATTCTGTAGGAGTGCAGCAATATTGCTTCCACTTCATGAGCCTCTCAGGGCACTACATGTGACATTACTTTGGGCAAAGGGAGATGTATCCCCTTAGTTCTAAAAAAGAGCCTCAACTGGTGTTTAATGAAGTTTAGCTTTGCAGTTATCAAGCTCTGAAGATTTGCTTCTTTGCAGTAATTGCTTCATTTCCATAGCGGGGAATGAGGGCATCACCCCACTATGAGAATGGCTGATTACACTCATCCAGCTTAAATTCCAATTTAATTTTACACTCACTGGCAATTTGGATCAGCTTTCCCAAGTGTTCTTTCTTTCTCAAGCCCACTATTAAAAAAATAATAATTTTGTGTAGAAAGGAAGCAACCTTGCTTTAGACAAAGTAGCCAATATCTCCATCATATCGATCTTTTGTAGTGAGTATGAATGAATCACAGCGAGGAATAGACAGAAACAACCCCGCAGGGACAAAGTACAAGACTGCCATATAGTGTACCTACCTTGATTAAATGTTAATGACAGCTAACCCTTTGTTCCCTCTTTGCGCAGGTAGGATTGGAATATGACAGTCAGACACCATTCAGTCTGGTACTGCCAGCATATGAACATGGTTAGCCTGCTTGGCATCTCTAGCTGGAGCTAGGTAAAAAGCAAAGCGTTTGTTGACACTCTGTTCTAAAGTGGAAAGTTTTTTTAAAAAAGAAATGTTCCATTAGAAGGTTATGGTGCTTAGCTCTGAAAAATAGTTACTTTTAAAGCTGACTTGATCTGCAGAGCTAAAGCGTCCAGGTGCTTGGCTATATGGGTAATGAACTGGGAGGCTGATGGATCCTGGGAACCCCAATGCTCCCAGTCCGCCTGTTGGTCCATGAGAGCTTAGGATTTGCCTCCCACCAGCTCCCTCCCTGGTGCCAGCTCCATGGGACTGAGAGCCTGGAGAGCCCAGGTGTGGCCACGCAGCACGGCTCCCTAGAAGTGAAGGACCTCAAGGAAGCTCTGCAGATAAACTGGCAGAAATGGCCTTCTGTGAGTCTTTTGGGAGTTTTCATAACAAATACATTTCTGGGTTGTTCTAGAGAGCCTCTAATATTGGCTGATATTGGGAGTGTAGGGATGCCATATGTCATGGTGACCACATCTGAGCTCCCTGGAAGCACTGGCAGTTGCAGTAGGTTCTCACTTTGTTTTCTGTCTGCCCTGGCATTATGTGAAATGGGACAGTGTGGCTGATGCTATGCGGAAGGGGAGTTTTACAGTCCTCTCTCATGTTAAAACCTATCTATCTGCATATTGAAGATGGAAGAATGAGGACTGTAGGACCTCCATTCTCACCAGGCCACATATTCAGATTACATGGAGATTAATCTCACCCTTGCTCACTACACTAATCAAGGAAGATCTATAGATTTGTCGATCTAGACTCTCCCAGAGATTCTTTATAGAACTGTGATATATTTTAAAGAATAAATCAGTCATACTTTCCTGCTTCTCTCAGTTCAGATGTGATAAGATCAGCTTCATAAATCAGCTGGATTAAATGTGTAAAACTTCCAGCACCTTCCAAGGAGCCTCTAGAAGTCTCTTACTTAGCCATAACAATGACCTACCTAAGATGAACTGTTATTATCTATTTCTGTTTATCTGGACTCTCTTTGAAGTGGACAAGCCTCATAAAACAGCCATGAACTACACCTTTTATTCTTGTCATATGCTGTTTATGTTTTTACATAGTCTCCTCATTCTTTCTTCTCTTCAATTGCTTTGATTTTAAAACCCAGATTATGCTTTCCTCTGATAGGTATTGTATCTTTTACCTCCTTCACATCATATGTTTTCATTTCAGGATTCCTCACGTCCTTTTTCTCTTTATCTCCTTACCTGTCTCTGCATATCACAAAGTTAGAACTTACCCTCCTCTTTTTTCATCCACGTTTCTTGGTGTTTTCTCCAACACACAGGTCCCCATCTCCCTTTGAGTAGTCCCTGCTCTCTGCTCTTCTCTGCTCCCTGCTCTGCCTCAACAAGCACCAAGATGTATGTGTACAAGTGGTCTGCACTCAGAGGACAAAAAACTTCAACCATCAGGTTCTCACTACATCTTTGGGTTCCTCTTGATTTGAGATAACAAATTACATTTTTACCTCTTTTACCCTGTACGAGTCATCAGATCTTATGGGGTGTTCTTTAGTCTCAGCATCACGCTCACTTGAGCTTCTGTGAATCTTAGGACTGGTTGCTGCCTATTGTGTGTTTTTCTTCATCTGGAAAAAATGTCTCTCTTCCTGGCAGGCTAATGGGAAAAGGCATATGTGCGATTTTTAAATCCTTTTCTTCTGCTTCTTGCACTGTCACATTCATGTTGTATGTACATCAGTCTAAATTCTCTTACAAATCTCTACAAAGCTCCTAATAAAAGTAACTAATAGTCTTCACAGGGCAATATATTTTGCAGAAAGACAAATTAGAAAAAGATGACCCATTACTATTATTACCAAGACGACCATTATTATTATACCATAGGTCAAGTTCATCATTTAGATACCTAAGTGTGATTTGTCTCATTAGTATTAGTTAACTTGCTTTCTGTTTTATTTCCTTTGACCAAAAAGTTAGTTTCATTTTCAGGAGAATAAAAAGGTGGGAGTATATGCACACACTATTGCAAGGGTGGGTAATGTTTGAAGGATCTTAGACTGAGATGCACAACTATTTTTAGTAGGAACAGAATATCTGTGAGGTGTTGAACTGGGTAGTAAATGGTAGTGACTTCTTGGTAAAGCTCAGGAATCAGCTAAAATATTGTCTTACTGAAATAAAGGGATTTTTTCTGTTTTGACAGAAACTGGATGTATTCCTGAGTTCTTTGTAGTCTGCCTACAGAATTGAAAATGCAAAGACATTTTAAGTTTGTCCTGTCAAATTTCAATCGGTTTATACCAAAAATGTGTATCCTACTTATACTAATGAATATACATATACACACATCTATATACAACTATCCATTAGTATATATTTTTTTCAAAAAAAGACTATACCTTAATACTAGTTCACTTACACCAGTTTTATAGCTTATAAAAATGTTCCAAAATTTATTTTATTGATATCTCTAGAGCTGCAAGACAGAACACAGACCACAGAAGTTTATAACTTCTAAAGAATCATCAGCAACTTTCTATGTACATGGCCTGAATGTGAAGTGTAGCTACAAATGACCTCTGATTGACTGCGTTAATGAAGAGATATAAAATGTTAGAAACAGGGACGAGTCTTCCCAGGTTGCTGTTAAACCTATTATGCATGTGGCTCTGAGTTTCTTTTCTACTCCATGCATCTTGAAAGCATAGGAAAAAATCTGAGAAAAAGGAGCAAACAGCAGTAGAAAAAAAGAACAAATAAATTAAGATCTTTCATCATTTGTAAGGGGTCAGTCTTGGAAAATTCAGACAGACAGAAAAGGTAAAACTGACTTTCCCTGCAACTCATCTTCTATTGCAAGGTGGATAAAGAAGAAGAGAGAGAAAATCTAGAAAATAAGAAAACAAACGTTCAGCTAATGGGGAGGTTAGAAATCATGGGAATGGATTTCAAAGTATAAAATATCAATAATTGGGCTTATTGGAGACACGATAGTTTTTAAGCAGGTGGATAGAGTTTGACAAAACATGTCTTGCACTGAGGGTTCAATTGCAATTTAGAATGCAAGAAAACAGTTGAAATAGATCTCTCCTACTGGCAAGGCAATGTATGCCTTAACTCCCTTGAAAATCGGTAGAACCTTGGCAGAGATAGGGAATAATAAAATAATACTTCCTTTCCTTTCCTTTCCTTTCCTTTCCTTTCCTTTCCTTTCCTTTCCTTTCCTTTCCTTTCCTTTC
>VWPW01084857.1:0-111609 GCA_013389825.1 Crypturellus undulatus | reverse complement strand
CCTCTCCTCTCCTCTCCTCTCCTCTCCTTGTGTGTGTGTGTGTGTGTGTGTGTCTCTAGACAGGGGTTAAAATGGCAGGGGTCCTGCACCACTATGGCAGTGTAGGCTAGGGCAGGGGGGCAGGAGATAGTGTCTGCTCCTCGCAAACCATAAAAAAAGGTTTACTTCAGGACTCTCCTCCTCCCCACCTTTGCTCACTCACTTGAGGAGTCTCAAAAAGAGGGTAAGTGGCTCCCTGTGTCCTTTTACTTACTGAAAAATGTTATATGAGCTATGAGAAAAGGAGCCTCCAAGGATTAGAAATGAAAAGAGTTGCCTCCAGGAACAACCCCAAAAACAGACACGCCAAAAGGAAGCTGGGGACATTTGACTTCTACATAGTTTGATTAGCAGTGGTGACACGGGCATTTTATAATGTTTGTGGGCCATTATTAGAAACCCCCCCCCACATATCTGCACTTCAGTGTATCTCTCCAGCACAGCAGCTGTTCGAGTGTTAGTACGGCTGCAATTCTTGAAGTTTGTGAAATATTGACACGGGGATATATATATATATATATTTCTTCTCTAAGCTGAGCAGCCACAAGTTCTAAACAAACCATTAACAAACCACCCTCCTCTCACTCTTAGGATCAGCATCATGCACTAAGTGAACACCGGCTTTTGCCCAGCTGCCATCAGCATGCGCCTGCCAAAATAAGCCAGAGCAAACCTCGAGCAGCCCTAGGCCCAGGAGATGGCACTCTTTCACAGCTCTTGTGCACACCTGGTCTCTGCTACTGCTGCTGGTTTCTGCTACCGCCTCTAATACAGCAGTCAGAGTAAATAGCTTTCCTTCAGAAGTGATAATTTTCTGGTAAAATGATCAGCAAATGGAATTCTCTTAGTTCAGACGACTTAGTGGAAAAATACCGGATGAGTCTGAGGTTTTACCTTCCAATGCCAGCATATGAAAACTTTTCTTAGCCTGACTGAATCAATATCTTTACCAAATAGCGGTGTAGAAATAGCTTTTTTTCTTTATTGGCAAATAATTTCCTTAGTTGTTAGTTTCACGCCAATGCCCAGTGTTGTCAGTTGCAAAAATATTCTTGCAGGTAAAAGCAAAATGTAATATTTGAATTGCCATATATAATTCAGAGGAAGTGATAAGCTCAAGTGAAAATATATGTTGTCTGATTCCCATGTGCATCATTAGCCAAGGCTTGGTAGTATTTTAACCAGCTAATCCCCATGTTGTTTTTATTTTTATTGTGCCATTACAGGGACTACATTCTGGTAAGGCAGTAATAGCAGAAGATGAGGCACTCTCTTAAGGTAAAACCAGAGAGCAAGAGCCAATCTTCCATCCAGGGGAGAACAGGGGACTTGGGAACCAGTAGAGCACATACCTCTAGCAACAGATAAGAGAGAACAACAACAACATAAAAAGAAAACAAGTGGTAGGTCAAGTGGGTGCCGGTGAAGTGGGAGGCACTGAGAGTGCCGTTGTGGTCACACAGGCACGTCTGTAGGGGCACGGCCTCCATTTTGGGGGACAAACACTGCAGATCTATGTCAAAAATCTAGATCTCATCATGCCTGAAGCCCTTCCTGATGCTGGTGGACAGACTAGTGTTAAAGCACAAGAAGGGCAGTTTGGGAGGCTTGTCAATCAGCCCTACTTATTTTCCTGGAGGGCCCTGCAGAACAGACAGGGCTGGGTAACCAGATCCAGGCTGTGTTCATCCACATAGGGCAGCAAGCATCTTGGTCTGTGTGAGGAGGGGAGTTTGAACTGCCCTTTGCGCTCTCCCCAAGGCAGGCAATGGGGTGTGCTGCAGTGCAGAAGACCTTCAGGGCTGTGTGAAGGCCCTCGTTCAAATCCGTCATCCAGAGCCCGTGTCCTCCCCCGCTGCGATCTCTGTGAGGCGGCTCGCAGGGCTTGCTTAAGAAAGCCTTTCCGCCAGATAATCAAGAGCTGCAATCCATAAAAAAAAAAATGCACAGCACTGCAGAAAAATAAAAAAAAAAGAAAAACAGACCAACTTCCCTCCCACATTTGTGTCAATTTATAAATAAACATCATTTCTCCTTTGCTAATTGTAAATACTAGGCACATTTTGAATGAAACCATATGCATCCATTACATAATTAGACCACAGTTCTTCAGACTGGGGAAAAAAATCCACGGGAATATACAAGTCTTCCCTTTGGGGCAGTTTACTCTTTCAATCTTGTATTCTATTAAGTGTTATAGAACGGTTAGCTAAAGCATTCTCCCTCTTGCCTCTGAACCTATAAAATCACCCATTAATGGCAAACACTGGACTTCTACTTATTCTTTGCCTTGCCTGCCCTTACCACAGTCATAGGTTGCGTTGGCTGGTGCCTCATCCTATAACAGAAGATGGGGGGTAGCACACAGGAAAATCAATGGTGTGGTGCAACCTTAACCCTAAAGCAATTGTTTGTTTATAATAAATCTCTGTTTTAATACACATTTCAGAAGCAAGCTGAAAATGAGAAGATTCTTGAGTACAGATGCAGATTTCCTGACCTATAGGAATGATTTCTCAGCTTCAGCAGGAGGGAAGCTACCAGGAATACGTTTGCAACACGACCGAGCCTCATTGCAAACATGTCACATTCCACACTACATTACAAGAATGTTTTACTAGACCTCGCCAACTTTTCCCAAGGCCACAGGGACTGAAATAATGTCAGTGCTCCTGAATTTGCTAATCATAATTAAAGACAAGATCACTGTGATTTGCTTTTGTTTTCCGGGATTTTTCATTGGGCTGACGTGGTTGTCATCCCATTGTCCGCATGCTTAAAAATCAGCTGTTTAAACACCAGAAGAGACAGGCAGGCAGAGTAACCAGTGAACAAACACCTAGCTCTGACTCCGTGTGTAATTAACTATTAGAAGGCATGAGAGACTACACTCATTTTCCCAAGAAAGCATCTATTAAATCTTTGTGGTCGGTATCTCTCCGAGTTGTAGTCAAAAGTAAGTCTTCCCATTGCGAGGTAAATATATTATCTGTCTCTTCTGTTAATGTTGTGGTGTCGAAATACTGAAGAAACCTGTCAGGCTCTTATCTCTGCCCTGCCATTAACCATCTGCAGCATAAATCATAAAATCACAGCATAAACAAATACTCTTTATAAAAAGGTATGACAATTTGATCACCAGTGAACGCATTTTGGGAATGGCAATAAGATGACAATAGTAATACAACAAGGGAATCTGATATTCTGTGGTCAAACTTGAAAATTTAGTGGAAGGCGCTGCAATTTTGGTATTATTTCTGCCAATAAAAACATCTAATTAGAAGGCCATTAAACATGTGTCAGTGTGAGTCTCTCAGATCATTTCTACAAAATTAACATTTCAGACGCATTAAGGATCTTTTAATAAAACACCACTAACAAGAATATCCCTCTAATTAACTTGCTGTCTTTAAAAAAAAGCAAGATAATTTTTGGAGTAGTGTGCTCTTACCCCTGCACCAAATATGCTTGAAACTGTGATTTCATAAAAGAGTCCATGCCTATTAAAAAAAGAAAAAAAAAAGAGATGAATAGGAAAATCATATTAAAACTCGCTTGGCTTTGGCACTTGTCTTATTGTTTCTGAAACAATATATGATCTTTCTGGGGAGCAAATGTTTGAAGCTAAAATGAAAGGTATTCAGTCTGAGGTTGAAATTCACACTTCAGTTACATGCTGAAGAGCATACAGGCAGGAAGGGCTTGGAGAGGTGGAGGCTGCTCAAAGAATCATAGGTTTTGGCTAATGAAGAAGACAAGGGGAGGTTGGTGTGGTATCTCCTTTCTCAGAAACATGCTAGGTATTTTCCTTCTTCTCCACAGCCTCTCCTTGTGCTCACAGAGTTAGACTCGACTAGAATGCAGCTCTAGTACCAACAAAGTTAACCTAAGCTATTCATCAAGCACGGGTCTTCCAGATTTATAAGGTTTTGGTGAGTTACAAGTCAGGGAAACAGCCTCACTGAGGTGCGGCAGTTCAACACACAGACCTACTCCTTCCTGTCCCCACTTTGGATGGACAGGGAAATCCAACCAGGAAGGTAGCCTTGAGGCAGCTCTTGGAAAGCTCTCAAAGACTGAGACTTCATACATGGCCTATTCCCCTTCTGATGGAGAACCAGCCTTCTCTGTGTATCCAGTTATGCTTCTAAATAAAGGCTAATCTGCCAATTAGATAATTATGAGGTTTTCAAGTATATTTAAAGTATTATTCAAAATTCAGGAAAGAAAAAGAAAGAGAAATCTGTGTAAATATTTGTTTTCCTGACACTCATGATTTTCACTTGCATGGTAAGAACTTTTTATGAAATGAAATGGCTGTTTAAACTCCTCTATATTTTGCTCGGTTCCCTGACCAGGCATTACCATTTTCAGCTCAACACCTTGAGGCTTTGAACTTGACAATACACAGGGCCTACACCCTCAAAAGCATTTAGTTATCCAAGCAGAAGTTTGCATAAATATCTTTCATCAACCAAGCCTTATTTTAAACATGATTAATGAGCCCCTGAATTAACACATGTTTGCTTTGATATCCCCTCTTTCACAGTGAGTATTTAGCTAGTGCTGGGGCAGCAGATTAACATAACCTTTCCCCACTAGTGCAGGTAACAGGACTCCTTCACTGTAGCAAGAAGTCAGAAACGAAGACATGTTCTCATCAAAATTCCTACCTGCACCTCTTGAATATTGCATGTACTGCAGCTAGATAAAGCCTATTTCCATACAATCACCTAGTCCTTTTTAAGTTTCTTTTAAAAATCACTATAACCAGTTCTTTTGTAATTCAAAGTCTCCATATGGAAGGTCTTCTAAAACTGCTCATCCATTATCTAAACCATTTTAAAGGCCTACATTTAAAAAGAAATGCTCCAAATTCAGAGCTTCATTTATCTCAGGGTTTTTACCAATATTTGGAGAGCAGGGTTTTAATGACAGAAGCTCTATATTTGAAGGTCACTTTCCAAAACCTATCAAATGTTCATGGGAAAGGTGTTTATTGTATAACTTCTTTTTAAAACTCAATGGCTTCAGCTGCATAAGATTATATACACATATCATATATGGAATATATCTCATTTTTCACATAGTTAAAACCGATTTGCAAACAAATGCATCAAAAAGTTGGACCAGTTGTCTCATATGTAATGAAAAGAGGAAATAAAAAACATGCGAGTAATGTAAGTACCATGGCTGAAAATTAAAAAGAGCAGTTACCTATTCCCAATCCAAATTTCCTACCTCTCCCTTCCTGCCTCCCTTAAAAAAAGAATCAGAACAGCAAAAGTGACAAAAATACCACAAAGAAATGGGCAACTAACAAAATACCTTGAATGCTTTGGGAAAACTTTTCCCATTTCTGCCAATTCTGGTGTCAGTATGAACAGTCTGATTTTTTTTTACTGTGGCGCTATGCTTAAAGAAGGAATATGTGAACACATGTGACAGAAATAATGTCAGGGCCCTGTAAGCATCTCTCTCCTTGGAGGTCTGGCTGCATGAGCTCAGAGCCCAGTCAGGATCTTTCATGTTAAACATAATTCTCTAAAAACATTACTCAGAAAGCAGCTGGTAAGCAACATTGCTCATGCTACTCAACTGCACCGTTCTTGCTCTACAACATCTTATTTTATAATCAGACAAAGACAGTCTGCACAAGCAGAAAAATCCTTGTGACTTGAGAATGGAGACCTTTGCAGACAGTACTGTAATTACTTTTACTATGATGGCAAAGTCATTGACTAATCATAGAAAAGAACGCTGAAAAGAAATGCTATGACTTACCTGCCAAAGAGCCAAATATAAGAAGTGTTTTGGCACGTGATTTTATGATGGCTTATTTTAATAAGCTACCACCCGTGAGCAAGAGGTATTGCAATGGCTTCTATGCATACTTTTACCCCAACTCGACTGCTTGGTAAAGTGCAGTTGCTTTGCCCGCTTTCACAGAGGTTTAAGGTAATGTTTTCCTCCATGGGAAGGGAGGTCCCAGCAGCCACACATAGTCTGTAATGGCAAAATTTCCACAGACAGAAGCTGTTAGGCAGCAGTAATGGGATGTGTGCTCCCAAAATATGTCTCATCTCACTGTTGCTGCTCCTCAGCAGTTCGATAGAACTGGATAGACAGTAATACCAAGTAAGCGAAGACCCCAAATGCTCTTCATTATTGTGCTGGGCTGGCAACACAGTTTCTTCCCTTATTCAGGGAAGAAGATGTCTCCTCAAACTTTTGTCTTTCTCCCAAGTTGCCTAGAGGTGTTGCAGACACCTGCCAAGTTTTCTTACACCATTTACTTGCTGTGTCACAATTAAGAGATAACTGAATAGAAAGAAACAAAGGAAAAACTGTTTTCTGCATAACCAACCCAGAACATTTCTATGAGCTACGGGTCCTGTTCATTCTCAACAAAAGGTGGCAAATGGGTAAAATATAGGAGGAAAGAGAAGCCATTTTCTGACATTTTACAGCTGAACTCAGAGCTCTTGATCTTTTCAAATAACTGTACTTCAAAAATATTAGAGCTATCTTGGGGAAAAATAATTTGAAAACTGTGGCACAATTTCACACCTGCTGTGCAGGCTTGCTGTTTGCTGAGCTTTCATCCAAGATCTTTCAACCCTGTTTCTGACGTGCTTTTTGGCATAATCTTATAAACCACTACTAATAAAAGTGACAGTTTCTACTAAGGGTGCAACAACTAAATGGAGTGCACCTACACCATGCTTGATCTAGTCAGGAAAAAATGGATGATGATGATGATGCTGGCATCTCGTTGTGTAAGTTTAATTTAACAGATTGTGGCAAGATTAGATATTTCATTTTTATATCTTAATTGAACATAAACTCTGAAGATTGATATGTTCTACCCACCTTACAGAAAAGTATAAAAACATGACTGATTAGCTGGGTTGTCTAGATCACAGCTTTATGATTAAGATTCAAGAGAGCTCTTATTAACTTCTGCTAAAATTGGGTGCCTGAGGCTATGTTTTATTATCAGAGCCTTTAACTCCCATTGCAGTCAGTTTTGATACATTCCAATGCTTTGCTGTGCAGAATTTCTTTTTAGCTGTTGTAGCAGAAAGGTATTTGGTATTTTCCCTTGTAAAGCCTATCGCCTGAGAAAGAACATCCAAGATGGCAACACCATGTTCATTATACAACTTGGAGCATTTTCCACAGATTTCTCCCAGAAGATGACCTGACTTGCTGGTGTGAGGTTCTTCAGAACTTTTCAGCACAGTCAGTGGTAGTCCTATTGTCATATAGGTGGTGAAGAATTTCCTGGAAGCAGGAAAGCGATGTGATAGTCACAGTGTCTCTGTGATCTGAAAAACAGCAATTTAATTCATGAAAAATATCTCTCAATGAGGGTTACTGTCATAATCCAGGCTGTTTCCAGTGTAGTTGGGTGTATGCTTTTAGCACTGTAAAGCTCCTGGAGACCAGAAGTCCAGCCTTCCCGAACTCTGTGTGGGGATGGAGAAAATCTGAGAGTGGCATACCCTCACGTGTTCCATCGTGCTGCCCTAGAAGCCTAGATGGGTCTCCTTGAAATGGTAATATAACAGCAGCTTTTGGGGTGTAGTCAAAGACCTGCTTCAGATGGGATTGGTGAGGTTTCCTGTTACACGGTTTCCTACTTTAGAAAGAGGAATAGAGTTCGGAGAAATCGTCCCAACTTCATGACTGCTTTTGGTGGCAGCTTTTACTTGTAATCAAGTAGCAGCTTGCCAGGTGTCAACATTGCACCTGCACAGTTCTTTATCAACAGATGTGTACTATACTGTACACATTTCAGGAACAGATAATTGTTTCATTTAGCAATTTTTCCAAGATCCCTTTTTCAGTTTGTGGAGAATGTGGTAATTAGGTTTGAAGTTGTTAAGAATAAATGAGACACAGAAACTCTTTAACTGTTATCATCAAGTAATTACTGAAGGTCCACCGCTTACCAGAGGTATGCTTCCTGCAATACAAATTTGAGCAAGCACTGAACAGTTTGGAGAGACTCTTGATGACTCTGCATTAGTTGTGGCTGGGAATGAAAGGAGGGGAGGACACAGGTTTCATTTGCCTGGTCTAGTCTGCTGATAAGCTTTCTTTTCTTATGGTGCTCAGAGACTGGAATGAACAAATCCCTTCAGTTGCAGTGCATCTTTCAAGGTCATTTAAATACATAGAAACTTTCAGGATTTATGATATACTTCAGTAATCATTCTGGAATAATATTTGAAGGGAGGATTTTGCTTATTATCTAAAACAATCTATTCTTCCAAAATCCTTCGAAAACTTATTTCCTTTTTGCAGATTTTATCAAGTGTATATTATATAGAAATTTGACTATTCTCTTTTGAACTCTAGCACTGAACTTTAACTCCTTACCCTCTAGTTCCCCAGATTTATTCCCTCCCCAAGTTGTCTGGATCCATCCCTTTCTCGTTTTTTTTCTTTCTACCCTGAACATCCTACACTAACTCTCGCACAGCCCTGAAATGGTCTTCCCCTGCACCCCACTGTGTGTCCCATGCCCTTAGAGAGATACCCCTCAGTCTGAACAGTGCTTCGGAGAACCATTGCTCTCAACAAACTTTACTGGGTTTCACACCTGGTCCATTGGGCTCATGCTTTCCTGGAACAGCCCGAGAGGAGCCCAAACAGTGTGGCATTCCTCTGAGCAGGTAATGTGGGTTTTCCTGCCTACCACTGTGCCTCCGTGTTCCTCCATTCTTGTGGAGATGAACCCCCAGTGGACTGATCTCTGTCCTGTGATGGTGGCTACTGGCCTTCTCTAAATCATAAGTGAATCAAGTCCTTAGCATCTCTCCTTTTTTTTTTTTTTTTTTTTCCAAACTAAATCTTTCTTTGAGGGGCTCAGAGCTTATTCCAAACCCACCAGCTTCAGTAATCTAGGCTTTAAATAAGCTTGCTTATTTGTGCATTAGAAGCTGTAGAAGTGCTAGAATGGACTATGGAGCTTCCTCCAGCATAAAGGAAATTTCACAATCTATACACAGAAATAGTCATCTGGAACTGATGGGGATTTCAGTCTTTTAATGGGTTAAATGATATCCATGCCACAACTACAGAAGAGCACACACATGATGATCCTGCTTAAATGCCAATAAGGACAAAACCCTTCCGGTTTTACAAGGTTAAATGGAAATGTCAGTCTGATTGACTGATTTTTTAAAAGAGAGACTCAGTGTCTGGTAGTCGTACTGAAATTGGCTTTTATGCTTAATCTGTTCCCACCTTTTGTACTGCAGAGTCTGTAAGGACAAAGAGTTTTTCTCCCCTCTCCTCCCCTCCTCAGTGCAAGTATGACAACTGCTTCTGAAAGACTACCACTTGCCATTAAAGTTCCGGGGACAATATTATCCCTGGTGTTACACTCACGAAATTTCAGCTAGGATGAATTGGATTAATAGTTTCCATGGGATAGATTATCAGAAGGCCTGCTGGCCTATGAGTTTTATAGTCACACATTTTATGGAAATAGTGAACTATGCTTAGTTCTCAACTATGACCAAGATGACCAACAAGTTGCACTGAACTAAATGCTTTAAAAATATTCCCTGTCTAATATTCTCCCCTTCTTTGCTTTATACATGAAGCTGGCAATTACAGGATATAAATTTATTTGGAAAATGGTTGTTCTACTTTTTACTTTATTGCCCTACCATCACTGCAAGTCTATTCCACAATCCATTACAAAATGAAGTTTATTTGTTTTCTGCAGTGACAGTATTTAATCATAGAACAGCAGAATGGTTGAGGTTGGAAGGGACTGCCTGAACCCCCTGCTCAAGCTGTGTCACCTAGACCATGTTGCCCAGAACCCTGTCAAGATAGCTACTGAATATGTCCAAGGATGGAGATGCCACAAGCTCTCTGGTCATATGGAATTGCCTGTGTTTCAGTTACCTCTTGTATTATTGGTGGGCACCACTGAGAAGAGGGTCAGATGAAACCATCGAGAGACCTTCCCATTGAGCCATGAGGTCTAGAATGGATCCCCTTGCTTTCAAACTTAGAGGAGTCTAGGTGCATCTGGATCCAATCTTAGTCCCAGACTTGGCCAACAGTTCATGCCCAAAGAATAATGTGCACAATCAATTCAAGATACAAGTTAGCAAAGTTTGTGAAGGTTCAGCATGCTATTCACCACTTACTGAGAATCTGTAGCAGGTAAGGAATCTCTCGACTTCAAGGGGAGACCTTTAGAGGCATTCCTTCTTAGGTGGAGATACTGACAAGAAGCTTGTTGCTGTGCAGAAATGTTCAATGAACTTTGGGCTTCCCTCTTAATTATGGAGTNGAGAATCTGTAGCAGGTAAGGAATCTCTCGACTTCAAGGGGAGACCTTTAGAGGCATTCCTTCTTAAGGGGAGATACTGACAAGCAGCTTATTGGAAATGCTCAATGATGAACTTTGGGCTTCCCTTCTATTTATGGAGTAAGATGGTTGACTTATAGTCATATCTGCATACCAGCTCTATTTCGGTTGGCTCATGGTCAATTAGCTGTCAGCTACTCTGCTGTTATCTTTCTCCCCAGTTTCTGTTTTGAGCCAGGTGCAGTCATCACAAATGCTATGGGGATTATCACCAAAGTTGGCAGTGGGGTGGTCAGGTCTTTCTGAGGTCTGTCACCCAAGCAGGCATCAGGGGTGGGGAGCAGCACACTGCCATAGGGGAACACTGCTATCTGCAAAGCTCTGACTAGACTTTGTGCTACTGATCACAACCCATTGAGCTCTGCCATTCAGTCCATTCTCAGTCTACCTAACTGTCCACTCATCTAGCCCATGCTTCCAGAACTTGCCTATAAGGCAAGTTACAGTGCATCAAAAGCCCTAATAAAGCCTTAATAAAGTCAAGGTAGACAACAGCAACATCCACTGCTCTCCCCTCACCTGCCGAGCCAGTCTTCCCACAATACAAATCTGTTATTAAAATGAATCGGAGGAATTGAGAGCAACTTACTTACCCAACTTACTAGAAGTCTTTGTCTTTATTTTTGATAATTGCTTTGTTTGCTAAGGCAAATCCACTTATGCAGAACTACAGGGCACACTCCAAGCACTACTTTCAGGAGGAGTTAAGCATGCCAGTTTTTGAGAGGTCTTAAGTGAAAAGATAACTATGGGTGAAAAACATCAATAATACATTTCATGTTGCTTTCTGATTTTGTCAAAGATTTAAGCTTTCCTATAAAAGCAAAATTTACTCTTTCAACTTTTCTTTTCAAGTAAGGTTGCTGATTTAATGTAGAGTATAATAACAAGATATTGTTGTCTACTAGGGAAGATCCTGAAACACTGAGGATATATCTTCTTAAGTATCAGATAAAAAATCTGCATACTTGACTTCTAAGATCATTTCCTTGGTTCATGACAAGCTTTCACATTTTCACCTAATAGCCTAGCTGGCAGAAAACATCACTGATCACATAGAAAGGTTAAAGCAAAGCTGCTATGTTCAATTTAGTTGAAAGCATTGATTTTCCCAGAATTATTTTGTTGTGTCACCCTAATCCATATGTCATGGCAAATGCACAGTCACAAGTATATTTTTCTTTATCATGGAAATGCACTGTAAATATATTCTGCTATAGCAAACTACATGAATTGAAATTATTGCTATTTAATATATTTGACTTGCTTGCAGGTGTTTACTGCTTGGATAACTGTGATAGCTGGGTTTTTTAAAATTTAATACAAGAGGGCCAGTATAATAAATGTTCTTGATGGAAAATGATGCTTGTTTTATCATGTGTTTTCATAGGACAGACAGCAAATAGAAACACTGTAATTGCTATCCCAAAACATATGCTTCCCATGTCTGATGATACTTCTGATCAGAGTATTTCTGAAACTACCATTCTGCAGGAGGAAGTGGCCATTTTCTGACACACCGAATTAATGCTCTCCATTTATAGGCTGACCCCTTGTGCCAAGGATTCTTTTATAATGCATGGTACTGCATTACTAAAGCTGGAACACTCTGGAGCAAAAACTATAGACAAAAATGAATCATTAGCAAAGGGAAACAGCTCTTCCATTTTCCCTTGCATCTCTTTAAAGGTGAACTCAATTAAAATTGTATTTCAAAGACCTCTTAAAACAAATGAACAAACAACTAAGACTGCTTATGATATACGAATAAACTGTTCATTTTACTGTACTGATGTGAGTTTCATTACTCCTAGCTAGGAACAAACAATTACAGCCTTGCCCTAAACCTATCTGAACTGACAGGATCCCTTAGCTATTTTTAGCCTCACAGTACCTTCAGTCTCGTGGGATTGTGTCTGCTTGCCCCCTTACGATATTGTGGGAGGGTGTCCGCCGTGATGAGGAACTGAGGTGCAAATCTGTGTTAGTCAACTAGCCATACTGTTTCATGTCTTTGATTAAGTATTGAGAAACTTTTGAGCAGGCTATACAGAGCTATGATCAAAACAATTCAAGTCCTGATTTTTTGTGTATGAGTTCCTTAAGCATCCAAATTCTCCTTGGGATCTGGTCCTGTTAAGACAGCTGCATCAGTCTTTCCATGGTGATGTGGGTGTGGTTTTTTTTCTAACAAGTGACTCATAAATCAACTCTTGTGCATCCAGATATTTGGTGAAAAAGTACAATTTTACCTGTACATATATCATTTAGTAGTGAAAAACAGGCATGCGATCAGCTGCATTCTTATGTCATTTTAATAGTCTAAAAATTAGATGTCCTTCTCAGAGGTAGAGAATCCTTTGAATCTAACACATTACTTAATCAGCATGTATCACTATAACACTCAGCATCTTACTAAACTTTTGAAGAGAGGCTCAGTAGGGTTTAATGGGCCTGTGGGTCTCCTTCTCTGTACTATTTCAGTAACCCTGTGCTCCCCAGATAACCTGATCAGACAAAGAGAACATCCTGTCTGGGAGGGAGGACTCATATTCTTGTCACCACCTCCTTCCTCACAGAAGAGACCCACAGATCCCCTCTCATCTCACAGCAGTGACAGCCCTGCTTTGGTCCATCAATTTCCTTGGGAGAAGGAGAGAGCCATGAGCCAAGTAGAAGTATAGTCCTTTTTGTCCTTCTTTCTCCTTAGCTGGAGGGAAGAACTGCTGGAGCAAGACACCCATGCAGGTACAATCCATTGGTGTTCTGCCCTGTGGTGGGGACAGTGAAGGGATAGAGTGGGACAGAAATACAGAAGAGCCCAGTAGTGCAGGACAGGGCTAGGCTGTGCAGTGAGGGACAGGGATGGGTACAAGATTCATTTTGTGCCTTCCAGGACAATTGTTATCCGTGATTACTTTGGTATCAAATGATATCACATCAGAAATTATTAATTTCGGAATTTCCAGCACTAAATGAAAATGAGTTTGGCTAATTGGATTTGATCCTCTGATTAAATGAACCTACATACCAAATTACTGCTTGTATGAAAGGGTCTCTTGATCCATGTTTTTCTCCAGTGACATCAAAGAAGGACTAAGTGGTGGCAAAAGTCTCCTTGTTGTGTCTGATCATACTAGGTACCAGTTTAAATATGGAAAATGCTAGAAAATAGAGTAGTGAATGTCTGTGTCTAGCCAGAGGGTGACTATCACACTATAAGATCCTCATAAAACTCTGAGCATATAGCATTGGCCATTAAAAAGAAATCAAAGGATATGAACAGAGACAATGATATAGCTTGTGCAATTGCAGTGTCTACTCTATGAGATGGAAAAAATTCTCAGGATCTGCACAGAAACCTGTGTCTCATTAACCTATCCTGCTTTATGAATTCTCAGTGGACATGTTAATTACTACTTCTGTTATATCAGTACAAAATTATGTTCAGCTAATTAATAAATTGTATTTGAGTCATTATCACAGCTTTAACACTCTAGGCAATAGGTGAAAGCAACATGTGAGTCCCAGTGAAAGGAAGGTGAACAGTGAAATCTAAACATAAGTTCCGGTCATTGCTCTGAATTTTTTCTTCCATAGTAGATGTCTCAGTGTCACAGATTCATAGAAAAATAGATCTGAAAGGAAATGTGGGAAGTCATTCCATGTCCATCCCAAGCACCAAGCTGGGATCAGCAATACTTGACTCATTCCTGACAGAAGTATGTCCAGTGTTGTTTCAAAAACCTCCCATGACAAACATACCACCAAACCTACTCCAGACTGTCTTTCATTCTCCTTCCTGGAAAGTGAGCTTTTCCTGCTGTCTAAAGGAAATGCCTCATCCTATACTTCAAGCTCAGGACTTTTTATTCCATTTAGAGTAGACAGGTTCCTTCAGTTCATCCCATTACTCTCTGCAGCAGCTTTTCATATAGAAAGACCACCGTAGCATCTCCATACAGCCTCCTTTCCTCTAGTCTTAACAGTCCCCATTTCTTCTATCTGTTTTCTACAGGTCATATGTTGTAGACCTGAGCCCATACTCATTGCTTTTCTCTGGATTGTCTGTTTCCTGAAGCCTGAGTATCTGAAGTATTTTGACTGGTGTGCACCTAGTACTAACCAGACTTGCAAGATTATTTTGTTTGCTTTGCACACTGTATGCTCAGCTATATGCTCCACAAAAATGTTTACCTTTTTCTTTTTTTTGAACTACATAGCACTGTCAGCTCATGCTCAGCTTCTGGTTTACAGAGAGCAGCAGCTCCTTTCTGCAGGGATCCTTTCTCCTATGCTTTATTTGAACAGCTGATTACTCATGCCTAAGCCAGATTTGATTTCACTCAGTATTTTCAGATCATACCTACAACAGATCAAGATTATTTTAAATTCTAATCCTATCCTCCAAAGTAAGTAATTCAGTATCCTCTGAGAGTTTAATGAGTGTTTTTTATTTCACCATTAATGTTTTCATTCATCCTAATCTATACCTTTAATGAAGATGCTGAATAGTTCCAAAGAACTCACTCCGCAGAATCTCACGTAGTCCTTCTGTTCAGTTTCATGGGGAGCTCTGCATATCTATTCTCTGACTATGATTATCCAAATAGTTTTGAACCCACCATATATTAGGCTCATCTAGATTGTTTTCCTAGTTGACTTATGAGACATTCATGCATAACAGTACTCAAAACCTTTTTCTTTAGACTTGTTATGCCATCAAAGATAGAAATCAGCAGTTTAATATGGTCTATTTTTAAGAAACTAACTTGGGCTCATTTTTGAACACTTGTTATTTTCCTGGTATTTGCAGTTGTTTGTTGTATAGTACATTCTAGTAGTTTTCCTGTCACTGAAGTTAAACAGAGTCTTCTCTAAATCCCCAGCCCTTCCTATATCTCCCATTTAAAGTGGTGCAATAATCATTTAGACCACCTCTGATGATTGTTTTGAAATAATTTCTGCCCTTTCTTTAAATATCTTAACATGATTTTCATCTGGCCCAGCTGGGCTGAAAAAAATGCAGCTACCTAAGTCTTTCTTAACTTTTCCTTTTGTATTCTAACCTAAGGTCTTGTCCTTATGATGCAAATGTGAATTCAGTTAGCAATCAAATTGCAGTTAATTTCCTGGTGAAGAGTGAAAGCAAAAAAAAAAAAAGACACTAAAACATTTCTGCTTTTTACCTACCATCCATCAGTAGCTTTTACTTTTTGCTGAGAGTCATTCCCCTGCAGGGAAGCTGAAGAGGAAAGGTCACGGGGCTATACTGAATATCTGCCGAAGTCCTTATAATCACTTTAATGGAGTTCATCAAAACAAGGTGACATATCACTCTTAAGGGTAGAAATATAAAAATATATGACTTCACCTCTCCTTTTTTATTTCACTTTCAAAAAAAGATTTTGAAAGAGGAACACTTTTTTCCCTTTACTTTGAAAATGGCTAGTAGATTCTTGGAAGTTTGAATTCTACAACATTAGGGAAAAAAGGGAAAGAATGGCAAAAGTGGATGAGAAGAGCATCATCTTCCAGCAGGCTGATGAAAATTTGGAGCTATTCTTCAGCTTTAAAGAGAAGGGAGATGAGTCTGCATCAGTGCTTGTAGATGATATATTCCAACTATCTTAACTCCCTCCCGCATGGTAGCAGGAAGAATGCTGGAGAATTAGCTGATGCTAGTGGCAAAATTTCCCTAAAGAGAATAATGCAAAGTGGTACCTGGAATGTCATTCCTTTGCAGATGACAAAGCAGTTACCACAGACATAGTTCTGATGTAAATGTAAATGAATAGCATGGACAGCCAATAAGAATTAGACAAACAAATGAATTTGTCATAAGAATGATAATAATCATGACCTGTCTGGCTCCATTGCAGAATTTTGAACTTTCATAGGAAAAATATCAGTTTGAGTTCAGAAGGGAAGAAAACTTTACCCACAACTCACTTTATACTTAGCTAAACCTGTGGTATCCGATGCTAATTTCAGAAGGACTGTCCAGAAGTCCTAGCAAAAATCCTAGCAGCAAAAGTTACAAGTGTGCCATTGCTTTTGTCTAATCTGAAGCACTGAGATAAGAGCCAGAAGAAGAGCATCATTCTCCATTTCGAGAATTGCAGCTGCACACTCTGCTCTTGTGCTACTCACTGGGAGTTTATCTATATCCCACCAGTCTGGAGGAGACTAATTTTCTTATGGTGAGGCTGAAACCGCAAGCCTCCTCTTGCAGCTCTTTGCAGAGACAGCTTAGCACCCCACAGGAGCTTCCCTGGCCCAGTTTGCAAGCTGCCTTAATGGAAATTTGAGTGCATATTTAAAGAAAGTACCTATTTGTGGAACTGAGATTTTAAACAAGTGTGGCAATTAATGCCAAGTTGGAGTTTGTGCATAGTAGGCATGTGTCCGCTGGGAAGTGAAATGAGTGAGAAATTATTAATTTCACACAAGCCACCTGACACTCACCAGTCTTTTTTTTTTCTGTCAACTGAGGAAAACTGATACGTTTTGATGTAGTACACACTTAAAGCCAAGAAATTTGTAAAGAACTCTCCTTCCAAATAAAACGATGCACATACTGTTACATCTAACCAAGGAATCCAAACATTTTACAGCTTAATATACAAATAGCAAAAGGCTAAAAGTCATTGCTGTTTATGAGATGCAATGTGAAAAACAAATTCTTATGCAAGGTGCCTGGATCGAACTGGCAGGCTGATCAATGTGTTACCCAGCTCTTGAATGCAAGAGTAGTATATTCGTTTCCTGCAGCCCTACAATCCTAAAAATGAGTTGGAGAATTAGACTATCCATACCTCTATGAATATTTATTACCCTGCCATATGGATTTTGTTTCTATTTATAAGACCTTTTAAATATTCAGTACTCTCTAAAGATGCCCACAGAAATATAGAGGCAAACTCTTTTAAAATACTTCATTGTATTATATGAAATCATTTTGCATAATAAAATGGAAATAAAATTAGAGTTCTTTTTAACTACTAGTTGCTATTAAAAATAATAAAGAATGGACTGATATATTAAATGATCCATTTCTATACTTGGTCATCTCAAATCTTATGGAAAACTCTGAGAATCACATATTTAAATGAAAAGAGATAGTATTTTTGTAGACCGTGTTTTTAACATTTTTTTCTTAAAGAAGAAGAATGCCATCACAAATATGTGTTCTCAGTTCAAAAGTTCAGTTAAAGTATGGTTGAAAACAAGACCACTCAGTTGCTGGTGTGTCCTAGTTTCTTTCCAAAATATCTCATAACTATTACAGGTAATGTCATGAGCTCAAGCTATACAAAGTATGACTGATTCACTTTAATGTTGGTGAGGGGAAAAAAAAAGAAAAAGAAAGAAAGAAAGAAAAAGAGCCCCAGGAGAATACAGACTCATTGGTCAGCCTTCTTCTTGAACACAAATCTCCCGTAATTGGCCCTCTGACCGCTTGTGGTCATTTTAACTTCTATCATGTTTCAGAAAAGAGCAGGTTTATTAGACTGTGTCATAGTCTAATTGTAACTGAGTAATTTATGCTCTCTCTACCTAAATCGCCTGCGCATATGCAATAGAACAAGGTATCACTCTTTACTTCAAAATCTAAGAGTGAGTTGTTCAGTGGCTGCACTAGGTTTCAGGGGATGGCACAGCTGGCTGCATTTCAGCAGTTGTTAAAGGGTGTTTTATTCATACCATATTGAGCAACACGAACTTCTTCCATTAAAAAAAAAGAAATTATGTAAAGTGTTATATTAATTAAGATCATCTTAATTAATTAATAAGCATAAGATGTAAAATTTCTCAGAGGAGTCAAATTATCTAAAAGCTTGATAACAAAAATATTTGTAATGTTAACACGATGAGTTAGATCCAGAGCTGCATAAACCCTGTGGTAGTTCATGCTGATTTGTATCAGCTTTATGGACGTAGTTCTTTTGTATGTCAGAGAAGAAGGTACTCATTTACCCAGGAGTTTGCCTGACTCAAAGCTATTGATCAGATTCTAAAATGTGATCATATTTAGGAGGCTACATCCAAGTGAGAGGTTTCTGCTGCACTTCCAACCTGAGATGCCTGCTGGAGCTGGAGGAGCTACTCAGCCTCCTCAGCTGCCTTGATGCAGGGCCCTGGAGCCCTTGGTGGTCCCCTGGTTCACCCTTCTGGCTTAGCTGCTCTTCCAGACATGTTGGATCCTCCCCTTGGCCCTGTGGTATGCCCATGAGATCCTTAGAGACATTTGGGGGTTTCTGGGGCACCTCAAAAGCACTAGACACCTAGGTGAGGCCAAAAGAGCTAACCCCCCTTCCTCTGGGCAACCAAGCACCTTCCCCATCCTGGCCACATGAACTAGCAGCTCATTTCAGCGCCTGCTGTCATTCCCTACCATCCCACGGACCTCAGCACTGTCTAGACGCTCAACACAGTCCCCATAGCGTGCGCTCACACAAAAGCAGTAGACTGCCTATTGAACAGCTCTAAACTCTTAAATTTGTTATTCAAAGCGCATAGGGGACCAACAGGAAATTGCTTTATGCTAAGCAGAGACTTTGCTTTGATAAGTTGTCTTTATAACGTATCTGCAGGCAAAGCAGGAAGGAAATGTAGTCATACCAGCTTAATACTGTGATATATCCTTTCATCTTTTAAACAAATAAAATATTAGGATTAAAAAGAAATTAACCATACACAGTACTTAGAGACCTAGTAACCTCTCCAGAAACAGAACAGTTTAGTACTTCTCATTACGTAGTCTCTGAAAAATAAGGAGGACAAGTTCATCTTTATTCTCTCCTATAATTGAAGAAACACTGTTAGAGAGTCAAGAGTATTAAAGACCTCATAACAGCTTTCTGACAAAAATGTTTTAATTTCAGAGAATTTATGATAAACAAGAGCCATATAAAGATTTATTTTCAGAACGGTCATTTAAAAGATCAACCTCATTGAAACAGCTGCAAATGTCTTGTAAGAGCCCCCCTGTAAAGGTTTCCAGGCTAGTTCTCATTTGGATCCTCAGGACTGGCACTTTGCCAGAAGGATTGCATGATATTTGTTCATTTTTAATAGCACCAACTCTTGAAAAGAAGAAGCAAAGAAGACAACACAGGTGTCAATGTTCGTTAATCCTGCTGTGTCAAATCTAATTTTTATGAAAACAAAAAATAGGTGGCTTGAGTATACCGTTGAATACCAATGATTATTAATTTTTAGGTTTTGTACAGCAGAAACACAGTGGGATGTGACCCAGGAGCGAAGACTTGTTGCACTAGCAATGGTTTAAGCACAAGGCTAGGTCACCAGCTTTGTTGCACTGACTTTACCCAAAACAAATACTGTAGGTCCCAGGTCCTGACACATAAATGGAGGTGTCTTTAGTTCTGGTACTTAGAGACAATCATAAGGCTTACACAAAAGGAACACAAAATATCAAACCCAGCAATTACAAAGCTCCAGGCATCCCAAGGCTGTCAGAACCAGAAAGCGATACATTCCCCACCTTTATGCAGAATAAATCTCCCTGAGAGACATTTGTTTGGGGATTCTCCTAGCTCACTGCTTACCTTAGCATACATCCATCCTCCCCTCATCTATCCTCCCGCTAAGAACTTGAAGTAAGACAAGTGAATGAGAAATGATAGGTATGCATACACAAGAACCTGAGCTCAGGCACTTCTTTTTGGAGAGAATCCCACCTTTGTCCTTGCTGAGAGGTGAGGGAGGACTAGGAATGCTATATCCTTGGTGTTTCTGTGCCTCCTCCTCACCCAAGGGTTCTGGCTTCCCCATACCCCTCCCAGAACCACGAACTCATGATGCTCTGCCAGGATGATGTCTTTCCACAGGGAGGGCATGTGGGGATGGTGTCCCAGCACAGCACCAAGGACATCCCAGAGCGGAAACCGCCATGAAGGAGAATATGTTGCTACTCCTAGAGAAAGCCATTGGTAAGGTTAATAATAACGCACTGGTGCTGCAATAAACATGCTGCCACAGGCAGCTGTGCTTGCGCTTTTCTGACACAAGTAGTGAGAACATCACAGAAGTAGAGAGGACATCGTCATCAGGAGTGGGAGAGGAGAAACACAGTAATGCAACCTCATAGGTTTCAGAATAGTGACGGTGTTGCACAGTGGTGAGAGCCAAGGCACACATTTATTTTCATGGCAACACATCCCTCTGCACCTGGGACAACACTGTGGCAGGCTCTGCTATTAAGCATGGTATTTATACTCAGCCACATTGACTCTACTTCTTTGATTCCTTTTATGCGGAGTGAAGTCCTCTCAGCTCCAGGATGAAGGAGTAGGTAGGTGCTATTATGAGAGTAGGTAGACTATATTATGAGAGAATACATTGCCTATGATACTCATAGTAGCCTATTTTTGATGTAACTTTTACTGATAATGCACGAAAAAGGAAAACTTAGTACTAGGAGAGGCTGGTTGCTGTTTTTTTCTATACTAGAGTATTGCAGTTCTCACTATTTCAGTATGCTATTCAGTCCAGAGACTGATTTTATTGTCAGAATCTGAGGTATTGATTAAAGCAGCTGAAAAAGTATTCTATGTTATCAGACAAGGTTTGTGAAACAACATGATATGAATTCTAGTCATGTGCATGCCCTTTCTCAGGTTGCTATAGGCTTAATGATACCAGTCTCCCCTAAATGTCTGCTAGCATTGATCGCCTGTTAGACTGGCACATATGACACCTTTAATTAAGATAAAAGACAAGTTTTTCCAATTCTTTTCCTTCCCTATGGTAATTAAGTATAAGATCATTCAGTGTTCACAGATCAAACAGACGTGAAAGATGCCAAAGAGCATGGACTGGTATTTTATTTTAGATTTATCTAAAGGAGATAATGGATGGTACTTATCACCATCTTTCTCTGATATACCTCCCTCTGCTTCCCTTCACCTCCTAGGCAGAGATACTCTGGCAATTTCTGCAGACAGTGTTAACTCAGATTCCCGTCTACACTTCTTCACTGAATAGGCATCTCATTACTGCACCCCTCGTGCTTTCAGCTCTGGAGCTGACAGAAACAGCCAGGAAACCTCTGTGTCTCCAGGTATAAACATTACTAGTGCATACAGCCTTACTGTAAAGCTGAGTTATTTCTATCATGTGAATAGAAATTCATATCTTGATGCTAGTTCATACTGTAAAAAGTATGGTAAAATGAGATTAGGTTGGGAGGAACCAGGTTTTGGTGGTGACCACATTAGGGGTAAGTATCCATAACACAAAACAGCTGTGAGACAAACCACACCATTATTCATCTCCTTGGTTGTAGACACACAAGGAGCTTTTATAAGGAAGGCACTTCCACTGCAAGAGGCTTAGATGAAGGAAATGCAGGGAGAAAACTGTTCCCCAGAGAAAGTAAAGCTCTGATTGTTATTACTTGAGAGGGCTTAAGATGGCTAAAAATGTTACGCTTATGTTTAGGGTTAGATATAGATGCTCTTATCCTCAGAAAAAAATTCACACTGCAAGCTGTATCATAAAAAGTCGTGACTTTTCAGTAGAGAGGAAATCTTTCAGCATGAGTAAAAAATGATAGCTGTAATAGCCTTAAGATAGCTACCTGTAGCTGCACTTAGGAGGAACTGTGAGTAGCTGGTGCACACGTGCATCATCTACACAGGCTGCCTGAAGACCTCTCCAGCTGAACCTTCAGTGGAAGGCTTGGATTATACTTCTCCTGGAGACATGGAGATTTAGTGAGACTGGGCTTTAGCAAAGACATAGCTCACCACTACTGCAACAACTCACCTGACGGTGAAAGAAGGGCATTGTCAGTGCTTGAAGACACAGCAAAGGCTTCAGTGGATAATAAGGGAAAGCAGAGGTCATATTTCAAGAGCACAGGATTTACATTTTTAATGATTATTCTTTTCAGTGATCCGTATAGTGAAAGGCATAATACATCAATCTTTAAATTGCTTAAGGAAGGAAGAAGACATTTTTGTGATAATTCAGCACCTGGCAATGTGATCTTTACATATGAAAAAACTTTATGGATTCAATAATCTTGATGAGCACCTTACATTTAAAAGCAATGCCCTTTTTAGTCAATTGCAATCCTGAACTTTTATAGCTTTCGCTGCATAAGATGAATCTAACTAGAGAAACAGGATAAGAATTAATGGATTAGTCTTGCATTGTTCATCCACGTTCCCTCATTTAGATCACTTGCTCATCTTGACATTCCTCCCAGTTCAACTAAGAAAGTTTCTTCACTTCTTTTGGCAAAGGTAGATCTTAAAATCATTTCTGCCATTTTTCAATATATATTGCCTTCTTTTGGAGTGCTTTTATTTTGGCTTGTGTTCCTCACATGAAGCTTACACAATTAATTTGATCCATTACGAAGTCAGAATATCTCACTAACTTTTTGAATTTATATTTCCCTTATATAATAGATCATTCTGTGTTTTCAGGAATGGCTAAGTTACCTCAGAAATACATGTATTTTTGACATTGAATGGTACCAGTCCATTATCAATTTAAATACAATTTAAAAATATGGATATGGTTTAAATGAGTCTCCAGTCAGGGCATGTTGCCAAGTGAGATGCTCTCCAGTGCATGGCTTGTCAGATAGGAGCAGCTGAGCATGGGGCTGGATGAAGCCAGAGGCCTCCAGAGAGGCGGGAGCAGTAGGTAGCTCTAAGAGAATGATTGTTTCCTTTTTTTTTTTTCTGTCAGACATGAACCCATGAGGCTTTCACTCTGCAGCAAAACAAAGCAGACCGTGCTGTGGCAACAAGCTCTTTGTTTTGTATGCAAACACACTAAACCAAATCCGCCAGGAAAACTGACTAATAGACTGCACAGAAAGATAATACTTTAAAGGATAAGCTGATAAATTAAAAACAGTTAAACAGTTATCTTAAAAATGTTATGTATAAGAGCTGCTTGTTGATCCCTGCAACAATGCAGTTTCTAAATATGTCTTGTTAACTGTTCTGTGTCCTTCTTGACCTTAGTTAATAGGCTGAAGTTCAGTGGGGATCTCTGCTCATCAGAAAGATTGATGCTGGACCCAGGCATTGCTGATGTGATCAAAGATGTTTAGCTGCAGAGAAAGTGCCAAATGCTGTTTTCTCGGGCAGCATTTTATAGCAGCGATCAGATGGCAATGGGGAAAGTTTTTGTCCCCAACCTCCCACAGAATTTTTCTCTCAGCTCTTCCTCAGAGCCCACTACTAGCATTGATGTTAATGCATCCTGTGCTTCCTGCTGTCATCTTCCTCAGCAGGTCAGACCCTTCCCTGTTTCTATCAGATGCCTAGAGAATGACAGTTTCAGCAATGAATTCCTACATGTCTGTATTTGTCCTGTCTTATTCCAGGACGAAATGATTCAGCTTTGCAGCTCTCCAGACAGTGCTGTGACAGTTTTCCTATCATTTATGTTACCTAGTTGCACATTTAGCTGAACTCAGACTTCTTATATCACAGTTAAAGGTTATACATATGCACATTACTGCCTTTCCTGCTTTAGTCAGATGCAAGACCCCTTTGCCTTTCATAGGGACAGAATCAAATTTTAAAATCTGAGAGTTATATCAGAGGCGAGGTTCTAAAGTAATTTTAAAAATTATCTATTTAAACAAGGACTATGCCTGAATTTTGATGCAGTTATTCTCGACTGTCAAATTCTAAAAGTACAGCATACACCTCCTGTTAGACCACTTTGTCAGATGCTGAAAACATGAAAACACTGAAGATGGTGTGTACGCTGGACTTTATTTATATAATAATATAATGGTTATTATATAGTATTAATAAATTATAACAATTGTTATAGTATTATTAAAATAAACAAGCACCTACTGAAGAGCTTGACCAGAAATCACGTCTGGATCAGGAACCTGGCTTGCCATAGAGTGAAATCTACACTATATAGTAAAACTTGATTTTATAAAACATACATCTATTTTTTTATGCTGTATTATTCTATGTTGCCTATTCTGCTCTAGTCTAGTGCAACAGACTAACTGAAACTGTCGGTGGCAGAGGAACCTATTTTTCATTTATTTTATCATCATCTCCATTATGCAACTCTGGCAGTGTAAAGAAGCTGTAGTTCTAAATTATACCTTGTACGCAACTGAGTGTTTTTTTTAAAGCAGATGAATGTTACCGAGAATCAGTGCACAAAAGCCTGTATTATACATGCAGTTCTGGTGTGTAGTGTTCATTTCATCAGAAGAAAAGAAAACAAACTTGTTGGAGTTTCAAAATTATTTTTAAAAGGATGAAATTGCCAGCATTGGAATTAGCCTTTAATAAATGAAAAGGTCATGTCTTCTATTAACAAGAGGTAGTTTTATAACTAGACGTGCTTATGACCTTACAAAAAGTTAATTTCCTATGTTTTTGCTTTCCAGTAACAAAAATACTGCTGTTAGTGACGTTCATATCACTATGAAAGAACATCTTGTTAGACAAAAGGACAATAGACTTCCAACAACTGAATGTAGGAATGTTTCTACCCAACAAATACAGATTTATTTGTACTGCTTAAAGAGCTCTATTTTTCCACCCACTGAATTTTACTTAATGTTATTATTCTCTAAATGTAAAGCTATGCAAANTTTTTTTTTTTTTTTTTTTTTTTTTTTGAGATGAGCCAGAGCACTTTAGCTACATGTGATGGCTGGTCTATTATCTTCCATTGCTGTAATGGTAAATTAATTCCTCAGTGAAATGAGTAGGCTATTCTGGACTAAGCACTATTCACAACCAATGACTGTGAATGCCAGACACTGTATCCTTGCTTCCTTCAAGCAATTTTGTTTGTGCTGCTCTATATGTAAGTTAGAAAAAGAACTGCCTTTTTTTGTCTTTCATTTTGTTTTACTTTTGTGAAGAAACAATCTTATTGCTCAATAGTAGTATAGGCATGAAGAGTGGGCACATTCATATATTCACTCCCAATTTCATACCCTAATACGCTGTGTTTCCTGTAAGCTAAGTATCTGCCTAAGTGTAAGGGCATCTTTCAAAGTCCATGCACTTGTGTAACATGCATCTCCATGCACATACAGAGGGCTGCAGTTCTGTGACGGTCTGTGTTTCCTGTGGTGCCAGATTCCCTTTACTTTTGATTCACATTTAAACCGATGGCAGCTGTCCCCTTGTAACATTACTGCCGATATACCCGCAGCAATGCGCTTCCTGGCAGTGACGACTGATGAAGCCACCACCCCCAAAGGCTGCCCTGTCAAGCCCAGTCTCCCTCTCAACAGCTCTATCTGCAATGTCTTAACAGGGCCTGGATGGAGGTGAGCAGCCTCACTAACAGCAGGACAGTTTGGCAGATAGCCCCATGGCATTTGTACTGCAGCAGTACTGTTCAGGTCACGGATACCTGACAGGGTAGTTCCCAGGGGCTTCGCCCACAGGAGCTGGGATGGGAGATTTGAACATCATTTTGCAATGCTCCTTGCCATCCAGGAAGAGCAGAATGTTCTTTGTCTTCACCAGTTCCTCCACTTCTTTACGTTTTATCAAGAGGTCAAAAAAAAAAAAAAAAAAAGAGAAAAGACTCTGAAAACAGAGGAATTTTATTTCTAGGTCATTGGTGCAGAAGTTATTTGAGAAGAGGATTGAACTCCTAAAATTCCTGTTTTAGGTATCTATGGGTTCTTTGCCCACAGAGCTGAACCAAAGGTGCTCACTTCTGACTCCCACAATTCACTCCAAAGAGAACTTTATTCTTTTGGTCTTGGTGAGATAACTGACTAGGAACCTGCTTCTATCACTTAAGTTAACATTTAATCACACTAAAAACAAGCAAGCATTTTTCTTGTTAAAATAAATGTCTTAAACACATTGCAGTGCCATTCATAGAAGACCTAAAAATGGAAATCTCACACTAAAACTAAAAGCTGTCACTTACTGCTGTTGGGAGTCATTCTGTCCGAGGTGTGTACAGTTTTCTTGCACCCATGTCACTTTAGGCACATGTGAGTGACAAAGTGACTTTGTCTACAACTGCCGCAACCATCATAACATATAGTCATTGTTTCTGCGTCAACTTAGTTTGCAGTTTTACTGGAAAGACTTGATTTTTCATCAGCTACAAAGTTAATTATCATCTGATTTGTCAATACCTATTGGCCATTTATTTCTCCACAGTGAAGTTTGATGGACTAAATTAGGCAAACTATGATCGGAATCAAAAGAAAAGAGAGTAAGCAGAATAAAGCCTGTTTAGATTTTAACCTGACCAAGCTTTCATTATTTCTTTGAAAACTTATATTTCCACAGACTTTTTACATTCAGGGAAAACCATCCTGAAGTCCTAATGGAATACACACCTATGACAAAATGTCAAGTGGAATGAAGGGCAAAAAGGAGTGTCCTAAAGATCTATTTTGTTTCTTACTATTCTGGAAAAGTGTAAAAGAGTTTGTTACTGAAATCCACATCAAATAAGAGAAATGCAGTGCCCACTGTAAAAGGAATAATATAAAGGAAACTAGAATTTATGAACTTGGGCAGCAAGCAACAAAATTAATTAATTTTGACTCAAATCAAATTTGTATGTGTAAGGAGTAAAATTAAAACACCCTCTGTTAAGCAGAAATGAGAATAATTAATATTGGAGAAAATCTGAAAATGCCACTGGATAATTTACACTTCTGTTTTAAAGACCTAGCTTCCTAGAGGCACTGGAAAGGTCAGGCAAACCTGGGGACAGAGTTTCTACTCACTGTCAGTCAATGAGGTCAAATGATTTTTTGATCACTGCCAGTGCGTGGGCAAGAGTAAGGAGTGGGGCAGCTTGGATCCACCCTGTTCTTTCTGCGAATGAGCATGTTAGCTCACAACTACTGCCCAGGGTGAGCAAGCAGTGAACCCAAACAGATAAAAGGGTGATGTTCCTTGATTCTGTATATGAGAAAGGGAGGAGCCAGGAAACAGTTTCTGTTGAATAAGGTTTCATTTCATCTAATACTAGCTGTGCAAAGGTGGTGTAGTCTGAACCACTCAACTTTCCATAACAGGCCTTGCAAAGCATAACTCATCCTGCATGCATTAGTTCCCTCACCTCTAATAACAGGGAGGGATGAACCATCATCCGTAGGTCTCCATATATCTGTGCGGATTGCTCAGTTTTCTCCACTGAATACCTAGTGCCTGTGGTATGTGTTATGTACCTAAACTGACTCTCATATCATTTTATAAGGCTAATGTTAGAAGAGATGTAGTCCACTTGACTACACGGGATTCTGATTTGTTTGCAGAGCAGTACAAGTGAAGGCCTCCCTTTATGAGAGACGTGTGATAAAAGATACAGAGCAGGACACCTCGGAATTCCATCATTCCATGTCCGCATTTTTGGAAGTCTCATCCTGTACTTTTATATTGAGAACTCTGATAGATTTTAAGTATCAAACATACCACATTAAAAAGAAAGAAAGAAAATGTATGGTCTTGATTCTGCAGATGTTTTATATGTGCTTAATATTAGTAATTTTATTTGCATCACTACATGAAAAATAGCAGGATATAATCCTGTATTTCTTTCAAAAAGAAACAACAACAACTCTCTAGAGTTTGACATAGAAAATGAGTATGAAAATGTTTTGATTATGCAGAACGCATATACACTTATGGCAGAAAAATTACCTAATAGTAAGACACTTGGGGATTCCAACAGATACTTCATAGAAAACTGAATACAGTGATACAGATAAGGCACATCCTGCCATTCTCAACTAAGGAATACACACGGATATTTGAGAGATGTAGATCTCACAGGGGCCTGTAATCTCACCAGGCTTTTATGTTCTGCGCTTCTTATTTCTTTGCCCTTGCTTGAGAGTAGAAGTGAAGTTCATATTCTGCATTGAGAAGCCCTGTTAAGCCTTGCCTCAGTAGGGCAGATGGTAGAAGTGTGCTGCATAGCAAGCAAGGCTGTGATGCATAGGAAGCTGATTAACCATGCACATGGTTATACAGAGAAGACTCACAGCAACACAGACAAGAATGGTTTCCCCTAGCTCGTTCTTTGCTATAAAGTATTAATTTGAAACTCACTGCAGACAAGCTCTGGTAAGAATTATCTGTTGCCCTCAATTATTCATTCTTTTTGTGTAATGAGGGGAAGCAGAGTGAAGAGCAGTTCATTCAAAGGACAGAGACAATATTGTCGAGCTTCTCCAGGGCCTGATGTCATCCGCAAGTTATGTTTCTTTTGTCTTTGTGCCCTTAACATTTAATACCATGGTGTCTCATGAACTTGCTAAGCAGTAGCTTCTCAGTAGCTTTCATATTCAAACTTAAACCATATTTTGAGTACAGTACCCCCTAAAGCTCAGGTGCTGAGTGTTGCCCATACAGATGTAAAGTAAAGGTAATGAGTAGGAGAGAGAGTTTCAGAAAACCCAGAGCTGCCCTTAGAAAACTGCAGCTGCTTGCTCTGCCAAGGAGCAGAAGCAAAGAGCTAAAAGAAGATTGTATAGCTTACTTGCCTCATTAAAGAGATTGAGCAGGTGCAGAAGATTATCCATAAAGGCAAACTTTAGCCAAAAGGCCTCACGTCCCCCCATTCCCTCAACAGCCAGTAGGTGTTGGTATCTTAGAACAAGGGAATGAAGTTCTGAATATGACCTTAATCTAGGAAGTTACTCACTTTTTATTTGCTACAAAGACAGCCTGGAGAGCTACTGCTGTGTATAGCAACAAAAAAAATTTAAGCTTTATCCATCAGTTATGGCAGTACTGCCAATTTACTTCATATATTTATGAGATGAGCAAGAAGCTGAGCAGAGTCCTGACATTCATGGACTCTCAGAGTAAGAGCTAGACTCGTGGTAAGACTTTCAAATTTCTCTTCCATAATTTGTATGCTGTTTTCTAATGAATTTTGATTGTAGAAGAAAAATCTTTTGTTCAGTCTTAATGACTACAGCCCTGCTGCTCAACATAAGCATTATAAAAGTATATTGGAGCACCGCAGAACAAGATACTTACCTTTCTTGTCAGGCAAATATTTGTGATGCATTGGAAATGAACAAGCAAATGCCACATTATGAGAGTGTCTTGAGGGTCAGGCCATTCACCTTTGTCTTCCTGACTCATGTGCATCACAAGCAAATGTGAGCAATCCCTGTTCACCCTCCAAGAGAAGAAAATGTTGTGCCAGGATAATTATTTAGAATTGGATCCATGGCAATGTCTTCTGCTACTCAGCAAGCCTTGCTGACCTTGGGATTAGCAAATTTTGGGATTAGCGCCATGCTGATCAAAACTATACCATTTTGGTGAGGTTTCACCCTGGGCAAGGCTGGATCATACCTACTGGTAGCTACCATTTAGGTGTATTATGAGTGTACACCTGCCTTTGACACCATCTGGTGCTTTCAAGCTCATGCTTGTATGGCAGAGACACTAGTCAGAAAATGACACTTGTCATTTTATTATGATGCAGAAGTTTCACTGAATGTGAAGGTCCTTCTGGGTCAGATCCAAAGATATTCTGACATCCAACTCTTTTCAGTCTTCTTAAGTCACTTTATGTTTTTAGTGGGTACTTCTCAAAGTCTGAAGAGTAAAGTTGACAGGCTATTATCCTTTTTTTGTGCCTTTGTTTTTTGCTCTCTGTGGAATACAAATAAGATTAGGGGTCCTCTTGAAAGAACACGGTGCAGTTTGATTTGTTAGTGTATGGTTATTCATAGAGTAGAAAACTATGAAGTTCAGAACCAGCTTCCCTCCATATTTCCCAGAATCAGGGATTTGTCAGTACAAATACTCAGTAACTCAATATGAGGTGTCTGTGTTTATGCACCTGAACTGAGCCCTACCTGTCTGAAGTGCCTGTGTATTTTGCATCTTCTTCCTCCCCCCTTATTAGCAAGTCCAGAAGCTTCATTTATTATATTGGACTGTCCATTCTATCTTACACCGTTTGCAGGTTGAATCAGGTTCCTCCACTCACTGTATGAACTACTTAATCATACTGCCCACAAAGGTGGAAATATTGATGTTTCTTCTTAATTCCATTAATAGTCATAATTTTTCCCCTCTTTATGAAATTTTCTCCAAGGTGCTTTGTTCTGTTTTTAATAATGATAATAAAAAGCAGAATGTACAATACTATACAGGTAGTATACTTGGATGTTCTTCTGTATCTTTTGAATTTGACATTTAAAATGACAAGTAATTTTATATTATTGCCCAAGTTTCTTTCAGAATTGTGCATAAAGAAGTGCAGAAAACAAAATCTGATCACTCATAATGAGTGCAAGTAGTTAAGTCCTTTTCAGACAGCTGGCACTATTTTCAATATAAATCCATTCATGTTATGACAAACGTGACAGCATGTTTTCACTTTACATCATTGTAAAAGGATAGAGACAGCTGTGGTGCAGAGAGGTGAATAATGAAATAACTAGCCCACAAATAACCCAGCCTGCCAAATACTGGTGACAAACGTCGGAGTTCAGAAACGTGGCTCACACCAGCATGCAGGAGAGTCACTGTTTCTCTGGAGATTATTTAAGCACTTCTGCTGCTCTGCTCTGGAAATCATGGAAATGAAGTTTCTTTCCAGATGGCTGGAATTTCATCCATGGAGAAAAAGCAAAATAGGGCTTCTTGGTAACTGATGCTCCCAGATGAAACTAGAGTACAGCCAAAAGTTAATAGTAATAACAAAGCTTACCATTTTTTAATTTAGAACATCAATAACTTGTTTTGGGTAAACATCAGCAAAATTTATTTGGTTTATAAGATACGTGGGGTCAGGACCCAGGCTTGGACAATGCCTGACACAACAATGCTGCTCCACAATTAAGACAACATGAAGAACCCAGTGCCTAGGAGATTTTGTTGTATGCAAACCCATTCTGTTCTC
The DNA here is from genome assembly GCA_013389825.1 of Crypturellus undulatus. NCBI lineage: Eukaryota > Metazoa > Chordata > Aves > Tinamiformes > Tinamidae > Crypturellus > Crypturellus undulatus. The sequence goes on along the minus strand of VWPW01084857.1, from coordinate 80,267 downwards.
GGCTGTTGACAGATAACAGCAGCAGAAGATGTGGTAATGCTTTAATGGCTTTTAACTTCTTTTCTTCTTACATTTGTAAAATGTCAGGCAGATTGTAGAAGCCTATCCACTAAATTTCCTCTTCCTAAGCTGCTCCTGTTTCTATTGCAGTTAAATTTCCCTGCTGTGTGGCAGGAGGTACTTACATTCTCTCTTCCTTTACTCTTGCCTTGAGATCAGTTATAAAGATGTTGATGTGAAACACATATAGAAGAGAATCGAGTTATACCAGCTCTGAACATGGTCTGGCTGTCATGTCAGCTACTGCTCACTCGGGCAATTAAATGAGGTGCTATTTCATTCCTTAAAATTAGGTGACATTTTTGAAGCCTGAGCAATATCTAGGTACAGTCTCTCTGTCGCTTTCAGACAGTGATAATGGCATCAACCAAATCCTGACACAGCCCCAAATATTTACTGTCTTCTTAATAAAATAATGTAAAGTCTTACATGCACTGGAGAGGTTGAAGGTTTGGTTTTGTCTGAGTCTATTTTGAAAAGTGTTTTTCAATTTTTATCCAAAAGACCAAGTAATCACATGTATCCCAATTAAAATGAATTATGAACATATTTCCGAAGCAGAAAAAAAAACATAATTTTCATTTTTAAGCACATTTGACAATCCAGTTTACCTAAATTTGTCCTATTTTTTTTTTCAGGAAAATGTAAATCCAGAAACATTTATAAAGATGAATCCAGAAAGATTATTGGGAAGACAGGGCATCTCCATCAAGAGATGGACATCTCATTTGTCTCAACTCCCGTTTTAAAAAGCAGCACTTAACAGAAACAAAAATATTAACTTTCACTTCAAAGATTTCCCTCACTTTTAAAATTACTCCACGTACTGACACTGAAGTACTCCACAACACTTACTTGTGTATTCAAAGTTTCTTAGACTGTTCATATGTACATTAAAAATACAAGGGTCTTTGTAAGGCATCTAGATGGTATAACTGGATGAAAAGAGTTCCAGGACTGATGAACTGTATGATGTCCAGCTAACTCCTCAAGCAGAGACACATATTTGAATAATACTTTATTTCTTCCTTATCCCTTAGGAAAACTAAAATTTGTTCCAGAATAGACATTTTTATCTGCTGCATGAGCAGACCAGTCCATTATCTTGCAGCTCATGAGAACTCAGCTGTCGGCAATGATGTTTCTGTAACAAAACAAGATACTCAAACCTATTGAGTCAAAGTAAAAAGAGAGAATTAGAAACATAATGACTGCAGGTAGAGGAATAAACAGTAATACCAGTCTGGAGTTTGTTTTTTAAATATTCTTAATTTGTCCTCCAAATCTCAAGAAAATTCTTTGGAGTGTACTGTGCTTGCTTATTGGTAACTTTATTAGCTCATTGCCAAAAATAGGCGTTCGCTATTTCTCACAGAAAAAACGTTTATGAACACAGGTCATAGTTTTCTTTTGTGATTAAAAGCTTGGCAGATGGTGGCACACATGAATAACCACAACTTGCACAAAAGAACTCAGAATTAGTTACTGCTAATGGAGTTTCTGACCCTTTTTATCTGCTGCTCAGCCATTTTAATCAGATCATTTCAAAACAAACAGCGGCTATTAAAAATAAATAAATAAATAAATAGAAAGCTACATCAAACTACAAAGCCAGCTCATCAAAGTCCACGGTACCAATCTTGTTTACATTCACTGAAGATCCAGCTCTTGATTTGAGCTACATTTCAAACTTTCAAAGACTTCACTACTTGTTACCCTTTGGCCACAAGCCGACTGTTACTTTCAGGGTAATTAAGTTATTTCCAGCCTGGACCAGAACAGCAGTGGCAGTGGAGCTTGGATTCTAAATTTCTCATCTTTGCTTTGTTTCAGCAGTCACAAGAACAGTACTCAAAATGGTCTTTCGCAAAGTCATTACGGTGCTGCATCTCGAACCCCCTTCCACAGATGTCCTGCCAATGGCAATACTGTAGCCCTTAAGGGGCTTCGATGCAAGACAGGGTGCACGATTTTTTCCCCACAGCAGGGCTGTTCTTTACTGTTGTAAACTAATTAAGACAGAATCAGATTCAATAATGAAACTCATTGGGCTGTACAAAGCAACATCTGAGTCAGGGCAGGAATATCCACTAAATAGGATGTTCTCCATTAAACCTGGGCAGGAAGAATTAGCGGGCAGGCTTGTTAAAGCCCCTGTCAGACTGGATGACAAGAGCAATTGGTATTGGCTTCACACGCACTGGGAACCTTTCAGCAATGGATGTTAAAATAATAAATGGCCAACTCTGATATCTTGGCCATGTAAGCAAATAAATTTCTTCATTTGCAAGAAACTACAAATAAAACCCACCAGAATTTGTCATTTGATTTTTGTTTTTCTTGGGAAACGTTTTTCATCTGTGATTCTACTAATTACAGCACTTCCACAATCCATATAACGATAGAAACACCTCATGTGTTCTTTCTTTAATTACACCTCAGGATGTATTTTAAGCATTTGTTTCATGAAAAAAAAAAAGAAAAGAAAAAAAAAAGGAGATCATCTTTTCTCTATGTTTTGGAGCACTGAAAATGTTCCTGCAGTTGAACAATGCAAGTGAACATTTTTAAAAGGCAGAGTTATAAGCAAAAAATGAAAAGTCAAGAGGAAATCTCACAGAACACATTTTCATTAGAAGTCATCATTTCTTTTTTGAAACAAAGACATTTCAGAGAAACACATCAAATTTTCTGAAAAACTCAGTGTAAATGTTGGTTTCTCATTTCATTTCAGTAATGTCACTGTGTTGCCATTGTATTGTAACCAGATAAAAATATTTCTTCAACAGCTGCATTGAAATACTAATTTTTACATGCAGTATTTACGATTTTATTCCTCTATTTGCTGAAGTCCCATTAGCTATTTCAATGTGATCTTAAGTGGTTACATGGGAAGGTGTTCCATGGTCTCCAGACAACTAGTAGACTATGGTTTTCATTATACTGTAAGCAGGGACCATACCCCAGCACCCACTATTCTCTAGTGTGCCTACCTGTGCCTTCCCCACTCCTTCTTGGTTTACCTTGGTTTCCTGTGTAAGCAGTGAAGGGACAGCAAGGAAGCATCCATGGACTTTCTGATTGAAATAATTACCCTTAGTATGCCGACCTGGCCTAGTTATTTTCCTGAAAATGATTTGGGCCAAAGGCCCTGAAGATGCCATTGCTTATTTGGATTATAAGCAGCACCAAAGGAAATAATACAAAATCTTTTGTCTAGAAAACAGTGCATCTAAGACAGGAGACACTTTACTATCCCACAGAGTAAAGCAGCATGCGACCAAATCTAAAAAGCTATTTTGAAGCCTCAAACCTATTTTCTATCTAATTTTGTGTTAAACTGAAGAGAAATGTAAGCATCCAAAACCAGTATTAAGTGTCTTAGTATCTTTAAAGATATAGGCTTTTTCTATAGGCTTGTTTAGTTTTTGCTTTTTGTAATGAAGCTGCTTTATATGTAGTAGCCACTCTTTCTAAGTCTTTCTAAGAATATCATGAAAGGAACAGAAGTGTGGGGCTAGAGTGAGAATTTTATATTATGCCATGAATTAAATTCATACACTTATTTTTCATGCACATAATGCCTGAGAGAAATAGAAATTTAGCCAGATCCTGAACATCCATGACGACATTTTGTTGCTCTTCTCAGTGTCTCAGTTTTACTGACCCAGATTGCTTTTCTGATATTTACTTGATAAATCTGCAGAAGCCGTGTCTGCAGATTGGCTGAATCCTTCTGCAAGGAAAACTCCACTTTGGGAGGACGGTGTTAATTGATGGGCACATATGAAAGACTCTTGGTTGCACTGAGGATGCTCAGTCAGTGACCATGAGGCAATTATCATTTAAGCTACTTATTTAAGATGCTAGGGTACATATATATGTACATACATATATGTATGTGCATTGTCAGGCCATGGAGAAGGGACTATCCACAAAGGTCAGACAGATTTGTGGCTCAAACGGGCCTGGGGCATGGACAGCCTGGCCACATGCTGGGCTGGCTGGCGTGGAGGCTGGAGAACATGTGGTGCCATCAGGGCTCCGTCAGACATATTTGCTAACTTAATCTGTACTGGGAAATAAGCCACAGATATAAGTTAAAGGTTAAGAATATGTTGTTTCTGGCAAAAAAAAAAAAAAAAAAACAGTTTCAGCTTTCAGAAAAAAAAAGAAAAAAATATCCTGAGAACCTAGGGAAACTCCATTAGGGAGCTTTTCTTCTCTCTAATGGATATTAATCACATGAATTTTTGCCTATCTTTTTATCTTCATTAAAATCTGCTTCTACTGCTAATGAAGTAGAAATGCAAAGAATAACATGTAGGTGTGCGCACCTGGTATGCTCATATCTCAGCATTATATAGCTATTTAGTGTTCAGCAAAATGTATAAAAAGAGTTTCCATTATATTTCACTTGCTATAAACACAAAAGAATAATCCTATCTATCTCGGTTGAAATAATCACTTTGAACAAGGTGAAAGATGATGGTAAAAAGGAGCTAGTGGCTTTTGCGGAGCAAACATTAAAGCAAACTCTCCTGCCTCATCTGAGTTCTTAGGGAAGAGGTACCAGGGAGGGTGGCAGAGTCCGTCCCCCGACCTTGTAATTTCAGAGGACAACCCAGTTCCTGGGCTTCACGTCCTGCTATGGGCCTTGAGGTTAGCAAGGAGCAATAGATCACAGCAGCCAGTAAGTGCTGCTCAGAGAAGCTTTACCTGGATTTTTTTTTCCCTTTTGGATATCATTTGAAGTGCAGAGGGAACGTGCAGGCTAATGGAATCATTAATGGAGTCATTTCAGTTCTGTACCCCAATCTTTTTCTATTTGCTCCACTAGCAGTTTTGCAGAGGAAATATGAGAGAGTTCGAAGAACCAGATTATTGTCAGTCTGTAGAACTGGGCACCAGCAAGTGTTCATGCACACTCAGTATCACCTGCATCATACCTGAATGCCACATTTTGTCACCCAAAACATACAGAACAAATTGCTACCTCTTGTTTCTGAGACATAGAGAAGCAGAAAACCTATTGTACTAGTTCTGTTCCTCTCCTAGCCTTGACGTAAACAAACACATTACCTTTCTTGGCAGACTTCAGTTGCAATCACTGAATTGCAAAAAGGAGTACACAAAATGAGAAAGAAGTCTACCACCTCTGAAAAACCACAAGGAGCTCAGTTTCTAGATCAGCTTCTTAAAAAAAAGAGGACATGGATTTCTTGGCATAAATTCCTCAAGCTAGCCATTCCTTAAGCTAGCCATTTCGTTGCTCTCTGAAAACAGTGTCACAGCAGAGGCTGGAAGCATGGCATTAAGCATGGTATTAAGTTATGATCAGTAACACCAGGTAGTACTGCTATAGAAAGATATGCTAGATAGAGTTTGGGGGTACGGCTATTGATTTTTTTATGCAGTGTCGTATATAGGGCCTGTGTGCCAGAATAATGGGCAAGCCAGATCTCTTGCCTTTAGAGGCTAGAGGCTAAAGCCTTTAGCTTTTAAAGCTCCCTTTGCTGCAGTCACTGGTTTCCCATGGCAGTGAGGCTCTTCCTAAAATGGAGGAGGAGGATGCATCTGGGAGGAGAAGGAGATGATACATGAAGTGCAAGAGTTGATTCGAGGCTGCCTGGCTCCATTTCCAAACCCACACACCTAATTTGTCCCTTAATCCCATGCTGATAGCACTGGCATGCAGAAGCGGCTTGCTCTACACGATCACCCCGCACAGGCAAGCCCTGCAGAACATACTGTTCTTGAGATCATGTGCTGCCAGCTTTAGATACTCATCAGCAAGGAGCTGCACAGAACAGGGCAAATCCCTGGTTGTCGAGGGCCTCCTGTGACGGGAGCTTTTCTCTCCCTGCTCTGGAAGCAGGGTGAGCTCCAGGGAGCGCAGTCATCCACCACGATCGCACAAGCAAATGTTCAGTTCAGAGCTGAGCAGCTTTGCAAATGCAGATGGCCAGACCCTGCCAGATCTCAAAAATAAAGAGTAGCAGAGTGCCAACATCAAACAGAGCCATTTCTGTGTACCTCGAGCTAGGCCACGTCGCTGCACAAGGGTTTGCGCTGTTGCCCTGCCTATCCTGACTAATTTGAAGAAAATACTCTGTATAAATGGGAATGGATTTCCTGAAATACAGGGGGGAGAAATCATAAATTCCAATTTCCAAGATGATCTGACCTTATAAATATGGCAGTAAATGCCACACTTTGCAGAGCGCAGCGCGCCACAAAGCCACTTCAGCAGGATACACTGCTAAAATTTCTGCTCTTTGGCAGAAGAGCCAGCAAGTGTACTCAGGCTCGTGTAATTACAGCCTTCCAGCTATATTCGGGCACGTTCACTAATATCCATCCATATCTAATCACAGTAATTAGGGCCAGTTAAATAAGAAATCAATTACAGCTCCTGGGAGGAGCCCCTCCTGCGCTGCCCCTGCACGGTCCCCTTTACAAGAGGAACCTCTAGCAGCTCTGCCTCGGCCGCGCTCCGGAGCCCCCGGGGCTGGCGCTGCTCCGGGCACGGCACCGCTGTGGACGGGATGGCAGGAGGGATGGAGTCTGGCCAGCCCAGACCCATCTTTCCATGTAACGGTGCCCTGGTCCTGCTGCCGCTGGATGTGGCCCTGGGCCCCCCTACATCCCATGGGTATTTCCATGGTAATGCTGTCCCGCCACCCCATTGCCCTGGCCCTGTCACTCCAGGATGTCCCCCAGGACCCCTGTAGGCATCACTGCCCTCCCAGGACAGCTTTCCTCAGCAAATTGGGACAGGCTCCTGCCAGGTCACTCCGCTGGTGCCAGGTGAGTTGTGCCAGGACGCCCTCCCAACAAGGCCCTGGGCAGAGGGAGGAGAAGGACCCTGAAGCCAGGCAAGGGGGGGACATCCCACCCCTGCGGCAAGTCCCCCTTTTGGTGACAGGCAGCCCCGCAGCGCTGGGCCGTGAGGATGCCTCATACAGCGACGAGCACGTGAGCATTTCAGAGCCCCACGCGCCTGTTCAAAGCTGCGGTGCGGCATCTGGCAGTGCCTCCTGCGCCCTGCATCAAAAATAGCTCGGAGGCGAATCGAGTATTCACAGCTTCCTAGCGCGGTGCGATCCCGAGGCCGGTGCTCCAGAGTAGCTCTTAGCATCGCCTCTGAAAAAAGAGGGAAGGACACGAATGGTTTTAATTACATTTTGGTGCCATGGGAGAGCTGCACGCTCCTATGTTATCCAGGTAAAGCAGCCCAATTCCAGCCTGGTTTTGAGTCTGCCTGATGTACAGCTTCTCCCGCAGCATACTAATAACGTACCCAGGGCTGCAGCGATTGATCAGCGGGCACAAACAACACCAAGTCAGGAGTGAAATGAAATGCTGCCTGAATAAAAAGTGAGGCAGTGGCTCTGTAGATAACATTCTGCATTTGTCTTTCATCAGAGACCAATCAGGAAAGCAAGAAAGAGCCGATTAGTCCTTTTCTTGTGGAAGCCCTCTCATGTTTGACACAAGTGTGGTAAGTGGGGGTTTCTCGACCTTGAAAAGTTTGCCATCGCATTTCTGAAGTACATATGCAGTGTTTTATTTCTTCACAGAATGATCAAGTGGCGTGTCTGAAACAAACACCTTCATTTACGTCCACTTCCAAGGTGGATTCTAGAATCATTTTGTAAATATCTAAACTTAGACATATTTCCCTTCAATGTTTATGACAGGTAAATAAATCAACACGACAGGTAATATTCTAACGTGCCGTGGGATCCTCCAAGCTTTCACTGGCACTTCTCCCTGCAGTTAACACGAGATTCAGATTTCATCACACATGTGTAGACTGGGTGAAGCTAGAGAACAGATGCATGTCCACTCCTGATTTCAGTGCTTCAAATAATGTCATCCTTTGAGTTTTCTTGAACGCACATAGGCATTATGGTCACACATGCCAAGAAAGACTCAATTCTTTCCACACCTACCTGGGTTATGCATTTCACAACATTAAGAAATTGAGGAACCCAGTCCAAACGATACAGGGTAAAATACCTACCTTGACAGAGATTCCTTTTTCTTAAAGTGACCAAAGTGAAAAGGCAGTGAATTATCTTTTCCTAAATGGTGAACACAGAAAGGTTTGGGCTGACATGCAGTTCTTTACTTCATCTATCCTAGCAGCATTTTCCCAGACTCTTTTCTTCGAAGTAGTGTAATGCCATGGGTGGAGCTGGTTGCACGTAAGACAAAATGCCTCTGTGTAGATGTGCCAAGTTAATCACTCTTAGCTACCTTAACTTAGTCAATAGAAGAGGTCTCTATTTATCTTTATTGATTATCAAAGGAACATAATGTGACACTCGGATGCTTGCTTACTGGTATCAAAAACTAGGTTCTTGCTGTGAAATGCAGAGCAACAGTTCCCAAGTTAGCTGTACACAAGCACAGTCAACTACATGAAAGCAGGCAGTGGGGCAATAGGAAATGAAAATATGTAAAGGCAATATGTAAAATGTACCAACTAACTAATCCATTTACAGTGAAATCACATGCAAAAACAGGCTAGCAGTGACTACATATTTTAAGAGTTTCTAGACTGCTATTCAGAAAGATTTTATGGTATTAACTGTCGTGATGCAGTATTGAACATGGCATTAGAAAACTGACTGTGAAACACAAAATGGGTTTGTGGGCTAGTTGACTGTAATCCATTTCTAGGAATGTGTTTTTGTATGCATTGCACAGGCACCTGGAACAATGCTGAGCATTGGGTCCTGCTGTGACAGGCAGCGAACCAGGCAATACTATTGCTCTGCTTCATAGAAACCCAGAGTAAAGAAAGGTAGTATTTAGACACAGCCTTACCAGACCTTGGCTATTCAAATTCTGTCTGCCAGACTGTGAATGTTCCTGAAGGATATTATCCTATTTCAAGATCAGTTTCTTAGCGGTGAGGTCAGTGTTGAATGGTGACACTGGACAATTACTTAACAACAGGAAAAAAGTAGTCATTCAGCTGAGTTATCCATGCTTTCATGCTTCTGTGGCTTTTTACATAGCCATGGTAGATTATACAAAGATCAGTTGTTTTTAGGTATTTGCATTGTTATTTTTCTGGAGATATCTTGCAGTGTTCAGGTATTTCTTGTTTCCTCTTTCCTGGGTGTTATATTACTTTCTAAATTGTAGACAGTGTAGATGAAGTTTCTCCTGATCCTGCCTAGTCTGTCCAAGACAAATTCACAAGATTCTATGGAACTTAGCCAAAGAGGCAGCTGTGAATGTGATTCCACCAGAAATCTGGAGACATAAGTAAATAATGGGCTTATAGACACCTAATTTCTCGCGGCGCTGTGCCAAAGCCCTTTACCTTTAACCCCTCTTGCCTAAAGCAGGATGTCACAGACTCTCAGTTAATGCAGCATCAACTCATTCCCTGTCCCTTCTCTCTCACTGTTTATTCCACTCAGTGATTCTCTTTACAGGACAAGCATCTCACAGAGAATAGTAAAATATTGATCATAGTGACTGTGAGAGTGAGGAAGGTGTATGGTCCCCAGGCTTAAAGTGACATGAAGTAAACGGGCAGTAGTCATAAATTCATTCCTTGAGATGAAGAAAGTATCTACATCTCTGGACTTTCATTCCTGTAACTTAATACATCTATTGTTTTACTTACATTCTTATCTAAATGCAAGGTGTCAGCTAAAAACTCGAGTAGACTTGCTAGGGAATCTAAAGGTCCCCTCACCTGTAAACGCTGTGCAGTGGGGTTTCTGCTGTATCACACAACAGAAAACACTGTGAGCACGTCCACTGCTCCCCATCTTTTTGCTGTTTCTGCACCCACCTATCACCTGCAAAGCTGCTTTGTTTGGCCGTGAAGCGGAACAAAGTGTTTGCAGAATCAAAACTTTGCTCTGTTTATAAGTAATATGACATTTACGTACTAAGTTCTATGAGCAGGAATATATTGAGTGGGAGGGTGCTCATGTTTTCTTTCTCTGAGAGCCTGAGAATTACAGATGTGTTCACTGGTGAGACAAAGGCCCTTAGTCTTGCGTCTGCTCCTGAAGAGGCAGCTCTCCTCTGTAGTTGTCATGACGACACTGGTTATATAAAGAGACATATCAGAAGAAAGATCATTTGCTCTGTGCCCTATATTTCAGCGCAGCAATATATTCTGTCTACAGCAAATCTCTTTTGTTATAGACAAAACTGATGTTTCTGAAAAGATAAGTAACACACCTGAAAGCTGCTTGGTGGTATGAAATAGTTTGTGGTACAAAAACATCTCCCAAACAAATTAAGAGCCTCACTTGAAGACAACTGACATAATTCAGGGACCATTGGGATCAACTTCCAGTTGAATGGCAAGGTGATTTTAAAATGACCAAATAAATTCCTGTTGCAAAGATATCATTTCTGTGAAAAAACCTGGCCGTGGCTCAGAAACATCACAGGATTTAATAAAGTACAAAGGAAGTGTTAGTGTCAAAATGCTTAAGAAATTATATCACCTTTAAAAGTTTCAGCTCAATCACATATATGACCCCAAACTGAGAAGCACGGACCATTTTTACCGATTAGCTAAAAACTTAAAATAATATCAGCTTGTGACTATGCAAGCCATTCACCTGGCTAAAAAGCTAAAACTACCGATGCATCCTCAGGGCTGTGTCCAATCTTGTGCTAGATCTCGTGTTATTTTCAAAGCAAATAGGTATGGAGAAAAAGCAGCAAGCAATCCCACTAATTTGATATATTCTTCTCTTTCCAGAATAATATTCTTCACTAATGGATAAACCTTTGACTGTAGTTCTCAGAGAGGCCAATGATGATGCCATGCACATCTCTTCAGTCTCATATGAACCAGAAAAAGTGCAAATTAATTGAAAGAATTACAGCTTCACCCAGACAGATGAAACCTTACAGCTTTGAAAAGGTCTTCTGGGGCACACGCTATTCCTCTGAAATTCATCTAGCCCAGTTGCTTTGGAAAGAATATTTCACCACATTTTCCATAAGAAAGTTTGCCTTTAACAATTGAATGTAGACAAGTTCTCTGGTCTCACATGTAAAGCAGAGAGAAAGCATCTGGGACTCCAGTGTGTTGTGAATGAAACCCTCATGCCTACCTCCTGCTACTGTTGTTTAGAGTCATTTCAGTAATCATCAGAAATATATCTCCCCTTCAGGCACCATTTTGGATGTAACAAATAGGTTTTTGTACCCAGCATCTTTGACTATATGCAAGGAACCAAGCACACAATCCTGAGTTTTAAACTCTTTCCCCATGAGACCCTATACTAAGCTGGCCTCCCTGTTGCCCCAGAAATCTTATCTGTGTCCTTTTCACACCGCAAACACAGTGTCCTCCTAGTTCCTTTTGCTGTTTCTCTCCATGGTGACAACCTGCTTTTCTCTTTTCTCCACTTTCTTCATCAGAGACCGGCAGAACATGGAGCAAAAGGCAGAGAAGGGTTTGATTCCCTATGAAACACCAAAATAGGACTGCAGTCCACTGTATTAGCTCATAAAGTATTATAGAAGTAAGAGGAAATAGGAGAAGGAAATGCTTGGCCAGTAACAGAGATAAATATGTGATTGCTTTGACTTGACTGAATAAATCAACTCTTAAAACAAAAAAATCCCCAGCAGGTTGCGGGAGATAAATTATTAGAGACTTCGTAGAGCAAATTGTGCATTTGAAGAGTGAACTTTGCGAACTCACTTCTTTGTCACGTATACCGTGCTCAGCAAACAAAGGGAGATTTTTGCCTCTAAGACTTTGGCGTAATGTACACAACAGTAATATCTCTGAATATATTCATTTAGAAGTTGAGAGACTGAAGTCACTTGGGTGTTTTCTCTCTGTCCTTGTCGTATCTGAGCGCTTCACAGAAATGCAAGTCATTAACTCCGTAGCATTCCAGTGAAAGTAAGCAGGATTTGCTTCTCCTAGTTTTACAGGCGTGGAAAACAAGGCACAAGGAGTCAAGTGCGTCTTCCAAAGGTTCCGTTGAAATTTAAGTCCTCATAATGGATGAAAACCAAATTAGGAAACCAAATACAATCTGGACTTAAGAGTCTCTTCCACTGTCATACAAGTTGCTCTTTGCAAACTCGGGAACCAATTTAGGAAAACTTAGCGACTGTCTGAGTTCTTGCCCTGTCCTTCCCTCAAGAAGCTCATGCCTCCAGGGATCTCTTAGGAACTGCTGCTTTCTTTTATAGCTCCCAACTCTTAATATGCCCTTTTCTGTCAACATTTCCCTTTGCTATCCTGCAGGAATGGTAATGGAAATAAAATACCCAGGTTTCTGCAGTGAAGAGGTGGAAGGCTGTTGGAGGGAAATTTCCTGTCTATCACCTGTGTGAGAAGTCCTCTCTCAGCTTTAGTAACCATGGGCTAAAATTCACAAAAGTCATGAAATATTTAACTGAAAGGTGAGATTTGCCAGAAGCATTTCACACAGCTTTCACCACACGGATTTTAAACGTTCATCAGGGAGACTCTCCAGACAAGGTTGTGGAGAGATGTCTGTATCTAACTTCCCCTCTAATTTGCCTTCCGTATGACTCACTGTATTATCATAAATTGTGTTCTCAGCTTCAGGTTATAAAGCATGTAAAAAAGGTATGACTTAATCTAGCAAGAAGTTTAATAGCTTCTTCCACCTATAGTTCTCAGTTTGGACTAGCCTTGCCTTTAGAATTAATTAAAAATTAGAATGGAAGAATGGGATGCAACAATTGTTACATCTGGAAATTAATACAATCTGTCTCTCTCTCAAAAAAAAAGAGATTTGGATAGATTACATTTGAGAAATACTATAGCCATAAAGGTAATCTTCATTTTCAAGTCAGACAAAGTGAGGTATGAAAAGAAAATTCTATCAGAATGTCCTAAAAAAAAAAAAAAATCAGACTCTCTGGAAAGGAAATATGTCCTGGATTCAGATATGCTCAGCTCACATTGCCTTGAACCTTTCTTCTTCCATTAGGCTTTAGCAAAGTGAAGAAAGCATTTGAATGAACCTTTTAAATCAAAGCAATAACCTTTTACATCTATTTGGAATAGCTTTGAACACCTGCTGAATTACTGCAGACAGTACTTTATTACTTCCACTAAGAAAAACAGAGCAGTTTGCTGCATAGGCAAATCAATTGAGCAATTATATCCGAAAACTAAATCCTGTTGTTTTCATAAATTTCCACGTTATTTTAAGGTATTCATTAAGGTATTCATATTTTCAAGAGTCATAGATTTAAGGGAGAGTGCAGGCAGGTAGTCCTTTCCCCATCATTCCTGAAATGAATTACAACATGATTTGGTGAGTTGAACAAAAAACAAAGAGAAAGCACAGAAGTGCTGGAGTTCCTGGAAAATCCTTGCAGGTCATGTCTGAGCTAGCAGCCTTCATGTGCACACTGCAGCTTTTGTGATTTAATTCTGTGCTTTATACTGCTTTGTACATGCTTTATACTGCATTTATTTGGGATGACCAAGCCTTTGCACAGTGACCTGTAGTGCATGTGCTGTCTCTAAGCTGCTTGCTTCACACATCCCCATCTCTTCCCAACATGCAAGAGGCTGCAGCGGCATCTAGGCAGCTACACTGCCTGCTGCTTCTACCAAGTGGATGAAACCTGCCTCAGGCACTCCACAAACCTGTGATAAGAGCACTGCATGATGAAGGTATTGTTCATTTAATGATGCCTGAGCTATAAGAGAAAATTGCAGTCTATCCTGCCCTCCACAGTACTTATTACCCATCACAGATCGGTGCCATCCTTGGATTTAATAAGCATATTATGTTTCATCATCTGGGCCATTAGTGAAAATTTTAAATAGTATCAGATCCAAGGCAGGCCAAGATACCACATTTGATAGTGCCCTGAGAATGACTCTGAAAGTTCAGTTTTGCACCTATGCAACAGAAGCTTTGTCTAAGCCGGAGACCCTTAGATTCCTTCGGAGAATGAAACCCAGCACTTCCCTTCAGTCTGCAAGGGCTGAAGATGTCTTCAAATTTAATGTCTGATGCACAGCTTTTACTTGCCTTCCACTACTGAAGCAATCCCATCAGCGATTCACCTCTGAATACAATTTATAGGCCCTGCCAAAGCATCAGCCTCACTTTTCATTCTTTCTAAATGCATTGGTGTCTCTTGTCACATAAGATTATCTTCTTTAAGTGCAGTCAGCAACTGGCTGGGACCTGCTATGACTTATTCTAATATTTCTAAAATGTTCACTCTCTGATGCCCATTCGTTCTATGGTACTGGAGAAAAACACTTTTCTAACACCCTATTCAGTCTATATTTTAGTACAATCTATAGCTACCTAGATCATCTATAGCTAGGATTAATCAACAGTGACAAGACATGTCAGGCTCATCTCAGTTCTGTATCAGGTATGCATTCATCTTTCTTTTTCTCCTCTGTCCTCCTTTATTGCACCAACATTTCCAGGAAAAAAACAAGTCCTGACATAGAGCCCAGAAGAATATTGAAATGAATTCTGCCAGTTCCTTGACTTAGGATATCAATGCACTAAGATCACAGAATCATAGAATCACAGCATGCCTAAGGTTGGAAGGGACCTCTAGAGGTCATCTAGTCCAACCCCCCTTCACACGCAGGGCCACCTAGAGCACGTGGCACAGGGCTGCATCCGAGCGGGTCTTGAAGGTCTCCAGAGAAGGAGATTCCACAACCTCTCTGGGCAGCCTGTTCCAGGGCTCTGTCACCCTCACCGTCAAGAAGTTCTTCCTTAAGTTCCCGTAGAACTTTTTATGCTTCAATTTATGGCCATTTCCTCTGGTTCTGTCAGTGACCACCAGTGAAAAGAGGCCAGCCCCATCCTCCTCATTGCCTCCCTTGAGGCACTTATAGACACAGATCAGATCCCCTCGCAACCTTCTCTTCTCCAGGCTAAACAAGCCCAGCTCCCTCAGCCGCTCCTCATAGGGCAGATGTTCCAGGCCCCTGATCATCCTCGTGGCCCTGCGCTGGACTCTCTTCAGCAGCTCCACATCCCTCTTGTACTGAGGGGCCCAGAACTGGACACAGTGCTCCAGATGTGGCCTCACCAGGGCTGAGTAGAGGGGCAGGATCCCCTCCCTCGACCTGCTGGAGACGCTCCTCTTAATGCACCCCAGGATGCCATTGGCCTTCTTGGCCACGAGGGCACACTGCTGCCTCATGGTCAACCTGTCGTCCACCATGACGCCCAGGTCCTTCTCTGCAGAGCTGCTCTCCAGCAGGTCGGTCCCCAGCCTGTACTGGTGTCTGGGGTTATTTCTCCCCAGGTGTAGGACCGTTCACTTGGCCTTGTTGAATTTCATGAGGTTTTTGATTGCCCCGTTGTCTAGTCTGTCCAGGTCCCTCTGGATGATCTCACAATAGTATGGGATCATCAGTCAGATGAGTCTAGATGATCTAGTAGGAGATCATAATATAGATCAGACCTTATTGTGGTAGTTATATATCAACATTTAATAAAAAATCAGTCTTTCCTCCCCATCTTTGTCTGAGCACTTAATGTTGTCTTCCATTTGTATAGTCTGTAACACATCAGTAGGAGATAAGGCCTTATGTCTTTAGCACTTTTTTTCTCTTGCTATAATTGTTTCATGCTTTTTTTTTAACAGCTCTTTGCTTTTGAAAGTTTTTTTTCAACTCAAATAGTAACTCGAGCCGTAGTGTCAAATACATTTTTCTTTCCAATAGACAACAAGTAAGAGATGTCCCTCAGGATGAAACCTGCCACAGGTGTGATCGGTTCTGAACCTTTCACTGCCAGTCACATATTTCAGGCAATTTGCATTTCATCCTTTACAAAGCAAAGACAGTCTCTGCATTTAAGGGTCAACTAAGATAATGTTAACCCAAATTTTTCAACATTTATTCCTAAGCAGCATAGCAAAGAAATGACTCCATTGGTCTCTATTGGATTGGAATACTCTGAAGGCACCTACCCAGAGGAACTTCCGGACCCTAAAGATACTTGAGCAAAGAGGACATCATTGGACCTATTATGAAAAGGGGAGCACAAAGTGTGGTAAAGGAAATTAAGTATCAGTTTGCGAAAGGAGAGTGTCTGCACCAATCGAACTGACACTGGGTTAGTGGACAAAGCACTGTTTTTTGTTGTTGCTTTTTTTTTTTTCCCTGAAAAACTTGTGAACTGAAATGCACTTGCTGTATGGTAACAATTTAGATGTATCTTCCACCAGAAAAGTCCTCGAGTTGGGCCTTGGATTCCCACTCAGGCACATGGAGACCGCCCTGAGTGATCTCCCAGGCAGCAGTGAATGATCTGAACTAGAAACTGAACAAGCTGCTAGCCTGGGGGCCTGGTAGCCCTCCTGCTGCACTGCGCCGGGAGCAGAGCTGGCACCTCGCTCTCGTGCTGTGCTGTGCAGAGGTGCCCACTTCGAGCAGCTCCAGCGCGGTGCTGTGCTGCACGGCAGACCTTGCCCTATTGCAGGAGCCTCTGCTGGACAGGGAGGTCGAATGGAGGTGGGAAAGCCCAGGAAACCACTTTTAAGTGGTTTCTTAATCCCTCTGGAGTATTCGTTGTGATTCTTAAAAGATAATTTTATATACTTCAACTGAATAGAAAGCTGATCACAGCCCGGAGTTTAGGATATTTATAAATAACACCTGAGTCTCTCCCGAAACCTTATCCTATATGCTATTACTACATGTTCCAAGATTCGTATTTATCAATAAAAAAGAATAAATTCACTCTGAAAAAATAGGTAATAGAGAATAGAGAATATGTATTCAGACGCAGTTATTGGTTCTACACTTCCCAGTCAAGTTGTTTTCCTTTTCGAAAACAACTAACACACAAACTTTCCTATGGCAATCAAAGAGCAACTTTATGAAAAACTGTTTATCTTTTTTATCCTGTCATACAATGCCATATTTAAATTATTTCTCCAAGCAAAGTGTCTTGTAGCAGTAGCCTACTTGAATAGTTAAGGTCTGTTACAATATTGTGTGCATCTTAGATTAAACTTTTCAGGTAGAGAAAACTTTCTGTGCAGTGTCCATAAGAGTAAGTGCCCAAACCTGAGTCATTAGTTAGATATATGGTACAAAACTACTACCGTTTTTATATTTTTTTCATGTTTCTACACATTCATCCTACTAGCTGTCCAAGGATAGAATATCCAAATTGGTCCCCAAACTTCTTTTTTTTTGTTTTTCTTAAGTCTGTGTTCACAAAGTGCAGCAGCACATATTTGCTGTATGCAATGAAATACAACACATTGATATGCAGTCCTGACTGGAAACAGCTGCTATAGCTGTATGAAAGCTAAAGTAATAAATACCTCTTTTGCAGTACCTGTACCAGTGAAGTTGTAAATCCACAAATTTATGGGCTTTGTTTTAGTGAAAACATGCTAAAATGTAAAAGGGAGATGCAGTCTTAAGAATACATTTTTGTTTGATGACTACAAATGAAAGCAAGCTTGTTAGTTTTCCCACAACAGGGAACTACTGCAGTAAGTCAGTAAGAAGTTACCATAGTGACTCATTGCACACAGGGAAAATAAATTTCTCTGTAATTATTTTTATGACCTCTTTGTAAGGAGTTATTGTCAACAAAACACCAGAAACTTAAAATTGCCATATACTACTGCCTTCTCATTTGTGCAGTGGGCAAAATCAAGCATGTTTAGGACATGCCACACTGAAATATCTCAATGAAGTAATTGTATTTTTGTTTCACTCTCTTGTGGATACCACATGGAGACAACCACATGGAGAGCTCTAACATCACAGATATTGTACCAAAACTCTTTTTATGACTCTGCTATGGTCTGTGTTCGCTCTGCCTCACATCAGACAAAGCCATCGTAGTTCACGTTTTTCAAGCCAGTGTTTTGTCTCTGAGTGGGCTTAGAAAATAGAACTTCATCTTCCATCTCTCTTGTCCTGGCTCACTGCCAATTTTTTGGCATGCTTACTTTCTTAATACCTAAATCTTTTTCTTCCTTCACTGAGACTTTTCCTCCTTCTATCCACACTCATGTCCTGCTTGGCTGTGGCAATAACTAAACTAAGGCAGCAGGAAAGTTTGGTCAGTGTGAGAAGGAGAGATGCCATCTGAGTGTCGTGGTACTCCTTCCTCTCCCCAGCCGGTCCCCCCACTAAGCAGCACTGGCAGCAATATCAGGATTTTCTGATGAGAAGTTTTGAGTCCCCTGCTTCTTAGAGCCTTTTTCTCAGCCTTAGTTGGAGTTGCTTCTTTCTAGCAGAAGTTGCTAACCTGGACTACCTTAATACCTCCTGTCTGGTGACTTCATACCCCTCTGCCTGATTACTGTTTACCTGCTGTCAGCCTGACACAATGAACATTCCTTTCACTGGAGAATATAACAGAAATTGGGCACCAGTGAACCATGACCTATTCGTCTCCCACTTCTCAAAGGACTAACTTACCCGGCAAAAAATGGTGAAGAAATTGAGAATCCAGCTCAGAGACTAATTGACTGACAAGAACATGTTTCCATTTAATAAAATGGTATTTCAGGAACATATAAATAAAGTGTCACTCAAGTAACTCTAAGATTGAAGTGCCTTAAAAATTTCACACAGTAAAACTGAGAAGACAGTTATGGCATATTTCATATACACATACAGATATGGAGATTAAAGAAAGCTGAGGACAGCGATTATTCTCCTTGAAGCATATATAACTGATGAACTGAAATACCTGTCTGTAGGAAACACTGGTGCCAGTCTCAGTGTCTTGTCACAATGATATGTAATAGCAGTGCCACAGTAATGAAGGGTAGTTAGCTAAGGCATACCAGCAGAGTTACTGGTCTATGACTCATTATGTTGTGACTCGAGAAGCTTGTGAACATCTTTTAACTTCTGCAGTTTAGAATGTGCCTTCTGAAAAAAAAAAAAAAAAGAGAGAAAGGAAAATTCTGAATGCAGATATGGGTTAATGGCCCTTTTACTAAATTCTGGATTTTCTTAAAAGCCTTGTTCAGCTCTTCAATATTTCAAAAGATACACATGTTCAATTGGATCTGTAGCTCACACACAAGAGAATTATTATCAGAATTACTGGCCTTGATGTATGAGTAAAACAAAATTTTGCCCAGTGGAATTGTTCCTCTTTTACACCTGCTTTAATGTGCTCAGAATTAAGCCAACTGCCCTTAAAGTTAATACAGAAAAGTAAAATAACCTAGACTGTGCAAAACATTTTTTTTTCCACTGGAAAGAACAAGGCTGCTTATTAAATTCAACCATCTCATCAATAACAGGTACCTGACTGGGCACATCTGAGTCCATGCCTTGGTGCATGTGTGTATAGAGATAGGAATCATTTGAACTTTTATGAATGCAACAGGCTAAAATTAATAGACATCAATAGGGATAATCAGCCTTACGTGACACTCTCAAGGATTGTTTTGGCTCAGGTTTAAGCTTATTTTGAGCTAGACACTGGAAGACTGCACAGCATCTACCTTCCAGCTATCATGTCGCTCAATGGTACTCACAGCTCCAAATTTACCAAAGCCAACACCAAGCCCTGTGACAAATCTGTTTCCTAAGCATTATCCCAACAAAGGACTTTCCTCTGCTCACATTGTATAACCTGAAAATCCTCCAATTATTAGGCAAATGTAACAAATCCAGCTCAGAAGACCTCCATAGGAATTCTTCAATCCACTCAACACAACTGTCAGAAGTGTCATTTGATATGTCCTGTAATATGTTAGACATGCAAAGGGACCAGCAAATTTGATAAAGGATCTCTGAGAAACCTGGATCTCTCTGACACGCCAGCTGGGATGTATGTGCAATAATCATGCACATCTGATATAGCACCAGGCATCTCTGTTTAGGCATCTGAAATCCATCCTCAAAGTAGAGACACAGTCACATTCCTCTCAGTTTCCATGTCATAATGCAGCAGATATTGTATTCGGCATGTCAGAGCAAAATGGATAGGCTTCCTCTTCTGCTAGAGGGAATTTAAGCTCTTTCTTGCAAACTAATACCTGCAGTAGTAGAATATATCATGATCTAAGCAGAAATTTCTGAATAACCAAATTACTACATTTTATTTCATCAAACCAAGGACAGATCATAGAACCATAGAATCACAGAATGCCTGAGGTTGGAAGGGACCTCTAGAGGTCATCCAGTCCAACCCCCCTGCTCCAGCAGGGACACCCAGAGCACGGGGCACAGGGCGGCATCCAGGCGGGTCTTGAAGATCTCCAGAGACGGAGACTCCACAACCTCTCTGGGCTGCCTGTGCCAGGGCTCTGTCACCCTCACTGTCAGGAAATTTTTCATTAAGTTCCTATGGAACTTTTGATGCTTTAGTTTGTGGTCATTACCTCTAGTTCTATCGCTGGCTACCACTGAAAAGATCATAAAGATCATAAAAAATAAAATCATAAGCATAAGCAGCTGTACGCCCCATGCAATAACTCTCACTGGTTTAGATGTGACCATCAGTCCTTTTGTGTATCATTGCATTCTGGCCTTCTGTTAGAAGAGGCTGTCTGAGAGCTATTCTTTGCTTACAAAAGCACATTGATTTCAAGTATAGGCTTAGGGTGCAGGATGCCTGAAGAAGAGAAGGAATGGAAAGATAATATACAGTTTCCAATCTAACTGCAAATTAAAACAAAATACTTGAAATCTCTTGGAAGAGATTACAGTAAAGGTGAATAGCCAGGTAGGTGCATGTTAAAGTCTCCTGAAACAGAAAGTGGACATGAACTCTTATATGCCAGTGAAAGTGACTATCCTCCTTTCTTGGCTAAGAAATGTGGTGTTTCGTAGCATTTTGCTTTTGCCAAAGATTGAGTAGGAGTGCAAATATATTAAACTTTCAGTGAGTGGTGGTTTAGGAAGCAATTGCCCGTTAGCCAAGATATGTGATTTAAACATCTGCTTCCATGTCATATGCAATGTGCTGCCAAACACACCATGAATGCTCTCCCAGTTAAAATCTGCGTATTTCATTGTATGTATGTTTTCATGCTATGGATAATCCCAGATCCATGGCATGAAAACATACATACAATGAGACACACATTTAAGCATTCCAGGTCACAGCAGGTCACAATGTTGAGATCCTCAGTATTGGGCTTAACTGCTGAAAACAGAGGTGAGGCAGGTATCTGCTACCCACTGGCTTTAATTCTTGACTAGCCCAGTGATAAGTCTGTGCTTTTTCCCTCATTCCTGTGCTGGCTCGTGCCATTGAACTATTGGAAAAAGCTGAACTAATTCAACTTAACAGTAGCTGAATTTAATCAAATTCCAAGGAGTCTTAGGATTTATGATTTTTCCGATTTGTTACTTTTTGCAGATTATTATTTCCAAGGTAGATGTGCAAATTTTAAATTTCCATTGGCTGATCTTCTTTATGAAAGTCATCACTTTTATAACCTGGGGAGATGTCTGTTTTAATGAGTCTATTCTGTGCTAGATGATGAGGTGAAGGAAGTGCCACAGGACTAAGGATGCTGTCCTCTGTTGTCAAACCTTCGGCAGACCTTTCTTCCACACAGCCTGCAACAGGGTCCTTTAATAGCTCTTACAAAGAAAAATGTTACAGAACAAAGAATTCATCCAATCATTTGAGGTAGTTAGTGGAACACATTGTTGGACTTTATTTTCAATTCAGTGAGACTTTTTGTTGCATACATATATTTTTCTGATTAGTCAAATCTCATTTCATTGCAAGACGTCTGAAGTACTAAGACAATGAAACTACACCAGAGTTACATAACAGCCTTTGAAGCCTAAATTCAAACAATCTCTTAAAGTACAATATGGATCTGAACATATGACAAGTGTCCTTGAAATCCTTTGTTGATCTGGGATGGAGGGACTTGACCCAGAGTCTCTTTTCAACAACCTCATAATAACATTTTAACTCTAACTTTGCATGAAAATGAAAAATATACATTGGTCTTGAATAATGGAAGCACTGATTTGCAGTGCTAGGATAAAAAAAGAAAAATCCTCACTTGACAAAGCGTTTGCTTGCAACCAGTCTTGAATAGGATACTTGTCATGTTATTTTACAACAAATTATTTACAGTCAAGGTTTATGTCACTGTGGTTTCCACTGCACTCAAATTTGTGTGGACATGCAAGTATTTGTTCTCTTTTTTTCCTTAAGAAAAGCAGTTGCACTTGCAGAGAGCTCCTGAAGAGGGAATTTTATAAAATACCCAGCATGAATGTGAAAATAAAGCTAAATCACAAAGATCATCTGCTGTTAGCAGGAAGACTTGTACAGATCACCATATCAAAACCAAGGTTGAGCTTCCAGTATGAACTGCCTACGTGTTTTGAGAACTCAGATTGAAAGGAAAGGTTATATTGTTATTGTAGACAAATCACATATAAATCACAAACCTATTCAAACTAGAGTAATTTAGGTACATGTGAGGAGTTTTATATGCATGCAGATGTGGATAGAAGAGAGGTTAGGAAGATCATTTTGCCTTTTAGTAGTATAGAACTTTTTGAAATTACAAGAGATTTGTTAGGTACTGCGCAATATGCACCCCAAAAAGGTGGCATGTCTCAAAATCCTAATGTGGTACATCTGTTTATGTATTTCTGATTTTTCTTTGTATCATCACAGTACTTATAAATCTCCCATTGGTCTTACACGGGGTTTACTTGAGTTGTTAGGCACTGCTCAGACCCAAAACAGACAGGCCTCTTTCTCAAACCATTTGTCTAATGCATTGCCTAGATTCATCCAATTTAACTCAAGGTGCACAGACAAATCTCTTTAGGCTTCCTCTCTTCAGTTTGGAAAGACTAGCAAAATAGACAACATGGGAATAAGTGTAGTCACATACAAATACACAGACACGGCTCCAACTGAGTTTCCAGAAAAAAAACAGCAACTTTGTTATTATAGCATGGATTTTTAATGCATTCGAACAGGTACAGGCTCTTCTCTGAGGGGATAGATATGCTGCTAACAGGGCCCCTGCCTGCCCTGCCCAGGCACCATGCTTTTTTCCATATGGATTTTAACATGGAATGAAATGAATGCTGAAATTTCAACTTTTCTTTTTTCATTAAATGAAGGTTTTCCTTTTTGTTCAGCCTAGAGAAAGGCAAGAAAAAGCTCGTTCAAAAACTTAGTGCCCTTGGGAAAGGAGATGAATAAGCATTTTACGGGTTTGGACAGATAGGGAAAGGATGGATTTCAGGGGGTGGAAAGGAAGAAAGAGATGACAAACGACAAGGAAGTAAAAAAGTCCTTTGCAGCACCTTTTTTTTTTTATGTCAACAAAGAACAAAGGTAGCCAGTAGGGTTTTGCACAGCACAAATCTGCAAGAGATAAGGTCACATTGAGTGACTATAAAGGTCAAATATCAACAGCTTTCCCTTCAGTTTGACCAGAACGTCAGCACCTCCCCCAGAGAAAAATCCTTTTATTTGAGTTGTGAATGAGGTTTTTTTTTTTTTCAGAGGATTTGGTTACAGCTTACGCTTGTTTTGAAACAAGAGAGCCACAAGGAGAGTTATAAAAACAAAGAAACAAACAAAATCTTCCTCTTATGATGAACAGTAAGACCTGTGCTCCTACTTCTCTCCTAGGCAGTGGTGTGTTTGTGAGCGCTCATCTCCTGCATCACATAGTCTCATGGGTGTCAGTAGCTCTGCACAGGCAGGAGCTTGCCATCCGCAAAGCAGAAATAAAACCCTAAAGTACTTTCTGGAAACCAAGTTTCTGACATTTAGTAGGAGAGAGAGCATCCAGAGTAAATTATAGCTATGCTACTAAAACTCGTCTCCAAGCATCTTCCAATTTGAAACGTCAGTGCAAAATGAATCTAAATTAAAAGCAAGATTTAGTTAAAAAGAATCCAAGACAAGGATAAGTATTTAATGGCATTTTGAATTTGGCAATGAAAACTGTTTCACAGCTTAAGTACAGTGGCGAAGCACAGAGTAAATTTACCACAGATGGCGATTTCCTAGATTAAAATACCATCATTATAGCAGTTTTGACCAAAATTTAGGGTCTTTTTTATTTAAAGGGCAATATAAACACTTCAGATACCACTTAAATAGACTAAAAGACACCTGCTGCTCTCACTTCATTACATTAGTACATGAGAACCTCAAAATGAAAATAAGAAGCAGTGAAATAAATGTTGCAGATGAGATGGAGTTAGCTAGAAGGAAAGCAGTACAACATAAGCACAGTGATTTCTGCATTCATGGTTTGGGATGTGAGACATTCATTTATTGAATTTTCTGCCTGCTTCATGGAAGAGCATCTGTCCTGGCATGTGTTCCCTTCCAAATATTTGCATCTGGCAAAAAAGAAATGAATATATGAATAACATTAATATGATATAACTTGACTCAACTGCGGTGTGTCCAGGGAGGCTGCAGGGTAGTACCCTGCCCTTCAGGTCAAGGCTCTGTGTCCATGATGTCCCAAGTAGGTTTCTTGGGGGCAAACTCAATTCCTGCATACTTTCTATTCTCTCCATAAGTCCCAGTTCCCATCTGAATGTCTGACAGCACCAACACACTCACTGATCATGTGTTGAGGCATCAAGCTTTTGAGAACAAACACCCCGGGGGTTGCAGAGTTTCAGAGCACATGCTTTTTTCATATGACAATTTATTAAAAAAAAAAAGAAGAAAACCTGTAATCAAGTGACATAAGAGAAGAGCCAAAGCTAAGAGTTTGTAGATGCCCTGGAGGATGATATTTGTTCATGCAAATATTTGAGGCACGAGCCTGCAGCGACACCACTAGCAGAAAGAGGATTACAACAGAGAAAACACAACCTCTGTCGCACTGTGAAAGCAGCTGTAATGCCAATAGCACTACCTCCTTCAGAGTAATGTTGGGAGCAGGATCTAGTTGCCCACACATAGACGTCATGCTGTTTGAAATGCCATAGGATATCACTGCTGACCTCCATCTGTCCTTATAGGAGACCATGGATCTCTCACTGGTCCTATGTCAAACCTGCCAGCCCCATGCAGGTGTCTTAGACACATGAGGATATCTCAGATGGCACCAGATCTTACTTGGGAGCAGCTAGCTTGTCCTTCTGATCCTCTGGGTCAGTGCAGTTCACGTCCAGGCAGACACATCAGCTCAGCTGAATCGGTCTGTGGACTCCATTCACTCTAGACTTGAACAATCCATTTGCCTAAATGGACATATCCAAGGTTATCAGGGATGCTCTAGGGCATCACAGGTAGGTAGTTTTGTACTGTGGAAACTCAGGCCCTTCTGAAGAGGCAGCAGGAGTTCAGGCCTTCTGAACTTCTGTTTCACTGCCTAGTGGGTTCTAGACAACTCCATTCAGGCAACTAAACTGATCCGTTGATCCTGCAAATTTTAATAAGGGACTGTATCTTAACATAGATGAAGTTAAAGAGCTTGCTGTAAAACGTGTCAATACACAAAGAATCAGCAAACCGCAGAGCAGCTGAATTTGGAAGGCAGCTCTGGAGATCATCTAGTCCAAACCCCAATTCAGGACATGGCCAGCTACATAGGTTGCTCAGAACTATGTCTAGCTGAGTTCCTAGTATCTCCAAGGATAAAGATTCCACAGCTTCTCCAAGCAACCTGCTCTGCCGTTTGATCATGCTCACAGTAATTTTTTTATGTATGTATGTATATTTCAACAAAATTTCTTGTATCTGAATTTGTTCCTTTATTGTTTGTGTGGTTTCTGTACTTCACATCTCTCTTGGACACAGCACTTCAGTTGTAGCCTCACCTGTGATGAGTGGAGGGGAAGTATCACCTCCCATGACCTGCTGGATACACTGCCTAATGCAACTCACAACACTGTTGGCCGTCTTGGCCACAAGGAAGTATTGCTTCTACATGTTCAATCTGTTGTCCACCAGACCCTCCAGAACTTTCTCTGCAAAGCTGCTCTCCAGCTGGCCAGCCCTCAGACTGTCCTGGTGCACAGGGTTATTCTTGCCCAGCTACAGGACCTGGCACTTCCTTTGCTGATCTTTATGTGGTTCCTTTCTGCACACTCTCTACCCCGTTGAGACCCTTTTAATAGCAGCACAATCCTCTGGTGCATCATCCACTACTCCTAGTTTTGTCTCATCTATAAATTTGCTAAAGGTGCATTTCGCCCCGTCATCTAGGTCATTCATGAATTATTTGTTAAATACTAATGGTCCCAGTGTCAACCCCTGGGGTGTGCCACTAGTAACTGGCCTCCAACTGGTCTTTGTGCTGATCATAACCCTCTGAGCACAACCACTCAGACAGTGTTCAATCCACCTCATTGTCCACTTATCTAGTCTGTATTTGATCATTTTTCTTCAAATGTGTTATGGGGGACAATGTCAAAAGACTTAACTAAAGTAAAGGAAGACCATATACACTGTTCTCCCCTCATCCACCAAGCCATTCATTTCGTAAGACAAGGCTACGCAGTTGGTTGAGCACAGTTTCCCCTTTGTAATTCCATACTGATGACTTCCAATCAGCTTTTTGTCCTTCAAAACAGCTTTGTCCTGTTTTCGAATGGCTTTGAGATTTTCCTGCATTTACAAATCTTGCAAAATGATGCTATTTTGTATTTAACACTGACACCTAAAAGAAGGAAGTAAAAGAAAGAGGGTCACAAAAAAAAAATTTATCAAGAGTGCTGCAGCAGATAAAGACATACAGGTTCAGGAACATGCCATTCATAGAATTATTGGCTCAGCAAAGCCACCCACTACTAACAGCTTATATTTGGTGCTGTAGGTCTCTCAGAGAAAGCCTGAAAACCATCTAGAAAACGTTGCAAGAGTGGGTCCTGTTCACCTTGGGAAATACTAGCAGTCAAAGTACTTTTAATGTGAAAGCTTTCTCAATTAAACCCAGGGAGTGAGGTAGTGGTTAACACTCCATAAGCCAAGGTAACACTAGAAACCAATGCAAGAAATGTGGCAGGACTTGCTAGGCAAGCCTCTTGTTATGCATAAGCACGGTTGCAGCATATCTGCCTCCTACTCTCCCCAGAAAATTTGTTTGTCTTCAGTAGCAGACTGAATAACTTTTAATTACAGTGGGTACTCAGCTTCCTCATATAAAGTATGTTGCAGAGCTTAGGCAGATGGACATACCTTCAGCATAAGAGGGTGTGATTTTCAGTGCTTAAATTGGCATGAGTAAATAGTGTGAGCTGCCCCTGAAGTGATAAGGTGGAAATAAAGTATCACAGTTTTTTGGTATTGAGTTTGTTTTTGATCAGTGAAACACACTGCTGATTTAGTCTATAACATCAGAAATCTTTAAAGCTGACACAGAAAGAATAGTAATTTCAATCTGTCCGTGACAACTGCCCATTTTCAACTGTGGCTAGCAGTGCAGTTCAAGAAGGAAGAAGAAATGCGAGTCATATTACCTTTAAAGTAGATGTCATTTGTGAACTCATGGTAACAACTGGAAATGTGTGTCCCACTGGAAGTGACTAGTATTTTATTTCAGGAACAAATACATTTTCCTTGAAGTGATATTACTAATGAGTTCATCTCATAACAGAAAGGACAAAGAGGACTGGCTTGGGTGAATTTCTAGGTCTGGCTTAAGTTTGGTGGCAGAAAAGTGGCTAAGAAACTCTAGTTCTCTCTGGGTATGTGGTTTAAACTATGCTGGCTAAAGTATGTCCATCCATAGTGTGATCTTCAGCAGATGTAACCATACCAGCACTGACTTTCGGCTAGCTAAGGTCAGGTAAAATCATCAACGTAACTGTGTAAAAGTTAGCATGGGTTAACTACCCAGGTAACTTGTATGAGTTCATCTGAGGTGCAGTTACAGCACGGACGGGAGCACAGTCTGGTGATACCTAGCTGTGCTACAGCCATTTGCCAGCCTTACAGGCAGCAGACATTTAACACCAGCACTTCATAAAACACTGCCGTACAGGTTGTAAATGTCTGCTGGAACAGTAGGCACCTGATTGGAAATGGATGAACTTTCTCAACACAGACGTCACATGGGAATTGCTGCCAGGGCATGGTTGGGCAGGGAGCCACACAATGCACCTTGTGGTCTGGGCTCTGAGCTGGTTTCCCGGAGACTTCCCTTTCCATGTCTGTAAATGGGAATGGAATTAGCTGCCTCTCTGTGTGACTGAAATAAATCCCTGAAACCAGTAAGTCCTAGAGAGTCCTACAGCAATATGCAGTGTTTTGTTTATGTAAAGCATCTGAATAAAATAGTCATATAGAGAGACATTACCTGTTTTCAGTCTAAATGTGAACAAGAAAGGGTGATACCTTATAACAAATACTGATTTAGCAGTAGGTACTACTGTGTACTGTGTATTGACAATTTAACAGAATATTCAAACAACGTGAATGTGATGCTAATAGTAATATAACATGTTAGCCTAATTTGTGTACAACTGTCCTATGGTAGAAAACAGCCATTTAGTAAATACAGTCTATATACTAACTTCAAGAAGTACTTTAAAATATAATTTTTGTAGTTACATAATTGAAAAATAATTTTCCTTCAGAGAAGAACTGTAAGCAGTAGGGCCTACACTTTCATGGTTCTGAACTTTGTTTAAGCAATGTTTTCCTAAGAGTTTCCTAAGTTCCTAAGAGTACAAATGTAGGCATGCAGGGCACAGTCCAGTCTAACTCAGGTGTCTAATTGAAACAGCAAATCATCTACAAAGCGTTTATTTGTATTCAGCAAAATATTTCAGACAATGCAAGTTAGATATAGCTTTGATTTCATACTTGTCCTTGAAGTCAAGTAGGAGTTTTTGAGAAGTTAAATAGCCTGTAGGTCATAGATTGCTCAGAATTCACCTAGATGCAGGCAATAGCAGACAGACAGCTTAGGGCTACATTCTCTCTCTTATCTTTTGGCAGTTGACTCAGGGATGTCCTCATCAAGACAAAACCCAGATCCCAGAGTCCTCTTCAGGGTAGAGTCACTTTAATAAGGAGCAAGTGAAACAGCACATTCTACATAGACCCCTTTTCTGCTGCAGAAATAGGAACAAAGATTTTTCTCGGTTTAAATGTGTGCATACTTTGTGTTTGTTCAGTGTCATCCCTTTTAGTCTCTTCTATTTTTACATGACTTAGAGGTGGAAATGTGGATACCCTCAGTTTACAGTTGATTTGTGTAATAGACCTCTAAAGCTCCAAATTACAAAATGGACTGGTCAAGTACTGAGAGAAAGAAAAAGAAAAGAAGTACAATATTTAGATAGAGTTTTACATCAAGATCTAGAAACACTTTTTAAAGCTCATGTAAACTCATATTTTTGTCCTTAGAGAGTATGTTGTTCAAGCCTTGCAAAAATCTGGAACCAGTTTCATACAGTTGTTCGCAAAGTCTTTATGGATCAAACTTTATATTGCTTATACAACAGAATCTCAACAGCTTTTTCAACTTGCTTTGTAAACATACCATAAAATTCTTCAGAGATGCTCATACTATCACTGTGAAAAGCCTTTCTGAGCCCCCAAACAGCCTCTCACTAATACAGTCCTGAAGACTGAATGAAAAATGTACATATAAATACTGTGTGTGCACAGATTACTGGCTATATGAAGTATATCATGCTTCCCAAGAAGATAAAACTGTCATATGCTTAATGTTTTAAGTAGTTAAAACGCCATCCACTATAACCGACGCAAACATTGCTAGGTTGTTACGTGGGGAAGGTGAGGGCTCATACACAAGGTGGTGCTGCTGGGCTAACACAATGAATCCCTGTTTTTCCACTGCACAAACCATTTTGGGAAAGGAAAGCCTGACCCATGGATAGATTTCTCTTTGGATTTTCCCTTTTCTGAATACTCTACTCTCCACGTTAGGGCAGGCAAGGAAATAGTAATCCTGTATCACAGAGATGGTGCAAGCCTGACTTTTGTCTTTGTTTGGCTCTTCAGTATTTTTGACACTCTCCTTTCAATCCTATCCTATGTATGTATATATATATGAGGTGTAAATTCCTAAGACTTATGGGCTTCTTTGCATATTTTTTCAGAATATCTAGTTTACCTCTGTGGAATCAAACCAAGGGACACCTTAAAACACTGAGGGTGAAATTCATGCCTCTGATTTTAATTAGCATGGTCATAATAAACACTGATGTCTAAATACAATAAAAAATCTAACAGTAGCAATTTATTTGACACAAAATATTCAAACTAACAAATAAGGAAATATAGGATTTGACAATTGAAACCATTTATGAAAATCATGTGTATGTGCAAACATTACTGAATTCATCAATTCCATTAAGTGATGACAGTTGGCGACAGCTGAATTACTTGCCATAAATTTTTGAACTATAAGGGCCGAATTATGTATATTTGTGCTGACATGAGTTGGAATAATTCTGGAATTTCTTAACCCTCATATCACCAATACAGTGAAGATTGCCAAATTATTTTATTAGCCACTAAAAATGATGCAAAAGCAAGAATTAGAATGGCGATAAACATGCAGGATGGCTCACTACATGAGTGTTCTTAGCAACATTTCAGTTATAGCAGAGTGAATCCTGACATACTATGTTCTCTGAAGTACAGGTTTCCCTACACCATGTTGTGTTCTGCTTGGCTGTTCCTCCTGCTGTGAAGTTAGTCTGTCCGAAGGCATCTCTATAATCTTTTGAGCATAGTTTATTAGATCGTGACAGAAAATTTGTTTGCCTTGTTTTACCTAAACATCAAATGGGTGTAACTTATTTACTGTTCTTTGAAGACAAGGAAGTTACTGTATTAGAGGATGACATACACTCAAAAAGTTAAAGAGGATTCCTTTGCCAAAGGACAAGCTCTGTGTTGCCTGTGATCAGCTTGACATGACTGGTTTGAAAATGTTATCACAAGGGCTCTCTTCCTTAATTAGCACGATAGAGCTGGTTAGGGCATTTCCTGTTGTTGCAAAAGGAACTGCACCCTCTCTTCTTTCTAAAACTAGATTTCAAGATGGATGGTCAATTTGTGGCATCAGTTGTACTGGCATAAAAATCGACAGGAATTGTTACAGGAGCTGTTGTTTGCAACAGGATCCATTATTTAAATAACTCTTATTATTCCTAAGTCACATTGTTGGTGATGAGATGAAGATCTGGTTGCTAGTATCTTAACTTCTGTTTGGTTGACTGATTTACTGCAAAATGTATTTTCCTCCTTTCCTTCTTTCGCCCAAAAGTTCGGCTTTCCCTATGACAGTTCCATTTTACATTTATACTAGCAAGGCATCTTTCCCTACTCGTTCATGTCTGGTCTAATGCTACAAGCTTTCCACATGCATAAACTCCCACATACAGACAATGTGTAATAAAAACAAACCAGTACAGAGTCTGGTGAAGCAGTGTATATATAATAAGAAAGATTTTTTTCCTCTTAAGGAGTCCTCATTCTTGTTTTGTGGACTGCATTTCTTCTTTACAGAATATTTGCCATGGTAACTTACTTGCTTCTCTGAATCACACCTACCTTTTTGTTTGGTGTGCTTTGGCACCCTGTGTTTTTTTTACAGTGTGCTGTCTGAGTGTTAAATTGCCTGTTGATTCCCATTTTGAAATATTGGCACCTTCCTTTTATTTCTGAAGCAAAGAAACAATAATAATAAACCCTCTTTTATTCCCCAACCTGTCCTGCCAGATTTTTCATTTGCCGGTGGGCCTTTCTTCTACAATTTCTACTGTAAATTTCCATTGTAAGTCCAAACATCTACTGTAGATGGAGCTTTAACTTTTGCCAGGGAAAAGCTCATTCGTATCAGCCATGCAGATGCCCCAGTGATAAGAGGAAGGAAGACACATACAAGACATGTTAGGTAGTGGGATGTTTCCAGGTGCATTTGTGATTTGATTTTGTTCTCTGTGCATTTGTCTCCATCAGCAAAACAGAAGAAACACAGACCCAAGAAAACTTTATCTGAGAAAAAAGTGAAGCAATTATCACAGCTTCCCTTAGAGCAAGGAACCCAAATCTATCGTGCCCAAAGGAGAGACAGATTTTCATCTGGTTTATTGCAAGACACAGCACAACCATCACTAACCATACCAACTATTACAAAATAAGTGGAAAAGAATCCTGCAAGCCATAGCCTATGTGAAAATGAAAGGTCAATGGTAAATTCTAATCAGTATAACCTTTTTAATGGGATTAGTCTTACCCATATGTATCAGCAGCAGATGCAGGCTTACAAAAGGAAAACTGTAGGTGAGCAAAAGGTTAATTATATAGGTGCACATCACAGGATTACTTTAAAAATACTCAGAAAAATACTGCTGTGAAAGAGTAAAATTACAATACTTCTTAATGAGCATAATTTTCCAATTACTCCTCATTCAGTCAAAAGAAAGGTTTCTGAACATGATCTCCTAAGCTTTGTTGGAAAGTCAGAGAACTGTGCGTTCTTGCCTTTTGGGTGACACAATGGTAATCCATGCTAATGCCACCTGTTTCTCTGCCTTCTTCTTTTCCTCCTTTCCCTTCCCTCTCTGCCCCATATATGCCCATATCTACCTGCCTATCCTGGCCTTGAGTTCAAGTCATAGCCTCTCTGTCCTGCTGAGTCACACTGCAGATAGCCTGGTCAAGGAGAGGAAGAGCAGGTCTGTAGCTTAGCACTGAAGGGGATGACCACAGATAGTGATTGTGGCTACAGTCACAGCTCCATGAATTGGCTATTAATTTGTATTAGATAAAACATTGCACCATTTCCAAGACTAGCGCTCACTGTTTCTCCACAGTCACTGCAAATAAGGGCCCCAAAAGAGGTCCATGTTGTTGTAGTTGTGCTGTTAGAGCACATCTTTCTAATAACCCACTTGCATTCACCCTCTACTTTTAGAACAAGATCTCTAAAATTCCCCTTGACAGAACCTGGTATTTCTTCCCAGCTCATGCTGAGGCAATCCAAATACCCAAACCTCTGCAGGGAATGCTGTAGTCATCAGGAAAATCTTAATTTAGTTTAAATCTATCTACACTATTAATAAACATTTGAATAAATTATAGCCAGCTGGAGCAAGTCCATCAGGTGAGCAGACTGTCTAAAACAATAGTTCTTCCTCACCTACTGCCTTCTGCTTGTATCTATCTATTTATGTCTGTAACTTGTTGGCAACATAAATGAACTCTGTATAAACCATTTATAGGTGTTCCTTTTAAGTAAAAATGTCATCAGAAATGCAAATACAGATTTATCGCCCCCCCTGCCCCTCAATTGCACTCCCAGCTCACAACACTCATACCTCAAAGTTCAGGTTGACAGATGGACACCAGAGCATGGCCTCAGGCTTCCTTTAAGATTGTTAAAGCCATACAGTGCTAGATTTTCAATCCAATTCCAGAGGTCTTGTGTCTTACTGATAGGTTCTGGGAGCAACAGGAATGTGCATTGTGTGTGTCAGTGTAGAGTGAACTTGTGATGTTGGTGGGAGCACTGTGTTAGGAAAAGGATCTGCATAATTACAGACACTGCATTATTCAAAATGCACATTTGTCTGGAAAACCTCTAATTTTCTGATATTGTTTAATGTCATTAGTAGTGTCTATTTCATCTTTAATTGCAATTATCTCTACCCTTTTTAACTCCCACTTCTCAGAGGCAGAAAAAGCCCCATAAATTAAAATAAACACTTTCTACTGTGAAACACATTCTCTGTCTTGTTACACCATTCAGAGCATGTAGGATATGTGATGAAAATCGATCTTTCCCTCAGAGCCTCAAAAGAGACACAGTATCTACTTATTTCTTATCTGTTACATATGTACATAGTGGAATATCTTACCAATGATCCACTTTAAATCACCTTACTCTTATGAAATCCTCTTTATTCAGATTATTAGACCAACATGCCAGAAAATAGAAGAAAGTCTTTCTCAAATCCTTCTTTGATCTACTTTCAAAACCAGTTTCCCATAAATTAGCTCCAAATTGATTTCAGGAGTCAATCAACAAACAGACAGACAACATCAGCCAATGCTGTATATCGGAAAGACTCCCAGATCTAATGGCTAAAAAGACTAAGAATTCAGATATATTCTCATTTTTTTTCACTATTTGACATTATGAACCATAAATCAAAACCATAAATCACAGTCATAAGTAAATCACCAGTCATCACTTCTCTTTGTAAATAGGCAACTCTTTTATTATAAGATTTTTAGGACGGTGCTGTCCACAGCTTGAATATATACTAGGAGACTTTAAGTTCCCTTAAAAAAAAAGTTCTGGTTCTGCTATGTTTTTCTTCTGCTATGTTTTCTATTAAAGTCAACTTTTCCTCCTCATGACACACAGAGTCATTTTCAATATGTCATCTAACCTGGTTAGTTGACCAAAAACCTGCAAATGTAATAACATGAGCTACAATCATGTCATTTTGCACAAATCTTAAGAGCACTTGATGTATGTTTAGACTACAATAGTTTGTATGAGCAGGATCCTGTGGTGTTTTAATACACCAGCAGCATCTGCAGTCTATATCATTATTAAAGAGAAAACAGTTTACATCATGAAGTGTTATCTTAACAACAACAGATTGTGCACTGGAGTAATGTAGCGTTATGTTGAGATAATGAGATGTCAGAAACTTCATCCAGCCACCTTAATATTATTTCCGTGAACTCACAGCTTTAAGCTATAGTCAAGCTTTCAGTGTGCATCTGTGAGAGAATTTCTTTGGCTCAGCTTTAAACAAGATAAGGGTTCTTCTTCAACCTGTGATCTCTGTTTTCTTATCTGCCTAAATAATAGGACCAGAATTGCTCTCTTTGAACCCATTTTCTTTCTGAATGGTGATGATCTGAAAAAAGCAGGAAAGTTCTACATTATCACAAATTATATGTAATGACACCTGTAGCATCCTTTAGGTTGGTAGTATGGTAATCAGTGTGCAATAAGAGAACAGAATTTTATCTTAATATCTCGCTACCACACCCCAACTACAGACTGGGTTCAGTTTTGCCTCATGTCCGTGTGTTTTCTTAATAAGGAAACCAAGAAGAACTTCCATCATGGCCAGACATATTTCATTTTTTTTTTAATGTGGATATAGGGTGTGTACAACAATCACTTATGCTTGATCTACCAGAGCATTTGGACATGGCAGCACTCAACCCTGCATTGCCTGACACCACCTACTCAATACCTCAAGAAGCCTTCAGCCCTACATTTGTGTCCAAGTTTCCTAGGCAAATTACGGTTATATCTTAGATCTTACAAGGAGGATATCTTTCCTGTAATAGAGGAATTAGTGAAGCGTCTTCATTATAATGAAGAGTATTGACCTTCACTGAGTCAGTCTCAGTGAAAGTGAATTTATTGTCATGATCTCTAAAAACACTATCTCTGACTTGCAAAGTATTATTAGTGAATGGGA
Source organism: Crypturellus undulatus (assembly GCA_013389825.1). NCBI lineage: Eukaryota > Metazoa > Chordata > Aves > Tinamiformes > Tinamidae > Crypturellus > Crypturellus undulatus. Next base: position 44,818 of record VWPW01084857.1, on the reverse strand, counting down.
TGGGCACCCTGGTTACGAACAACATAGAAAAAGCAGAGCTGCTGAATGCCTTCTTTGCTTCAGTGTTTACCAAGGGCAGCCCTGTAGAGTCCCAGGCCCTAGAGACAAGAGAAGAAGCCTGGAAAGAGGAAGACTTGCCCTGGGTAGAGGAAGATTGGGTCAGAGAGCATCTGAGGAACCTTGATACCCACAAATCCATGGGCCCTGGTGGATGCATCCCAGAGTTCTGCGTGAGCTGGCGGATGTCGTGGCTAAGCCACTCTCCATCATCTTTGAAAGATCCTGGAGAATGGGGGAGGTGTCAGAGGACTGGAAGAAGGCCAATGTCACGCCAGTCTTCAAAAAAGGCAAGAGGGAGGACCCGGGCAACTACAGGCCGGTCAGCCTCAACTCCGTACCTGGAAAAGTGATGGAACGGCTCATACTGGCTGTTGTCTCCAGGCACATGGAGGACAAGAAGGTGCTCAAGACTAGTCAGCATGNGCATAAAAAGTTCCACGGGAACTTAAGGAAGAACTTCTTGACAGTGAGGGTGACAGAGCCCTGGAACAGGCTGCCCAGAGAGGTTGTGGAGTCTCCTTCTCTGGAGATCTTCAAGACCCGCTTGGATGCAGCCCTGTGGCACGTGCTCTAGGTGGCCCTGCGTGTGCAGGGGGGTTGGACTAGATGACCTCTAGAGGTCCCTTACAACCTTAGGCATTCTGTGATTCTATGATTCTATGATCTTATACTAATTCTGCGTTTCTTCTCTATGTCACGTGTTCCCTATGTATCTTTATCATTACCAGCATGTAAGCAAAATAAATTGTCCATATAAATGTTTGTTCTTGCCATTGTATTTTTCCATACACAGAGAAGCACCTATCTGTGACCAAATAACTTATTCTAGATGAAGAGAAAGCAACAAAACACCAAAGGTAGTAGCTGATTCTCTACAAGAGAACACTATTTGTCTTCCCTACCCGCTAAAAACATAGCTCAGGCAAGTGATGAAATGATGGCTATGTCTCCTGGCCTCAGACCCTGAAAATGTAAAGGCACAGAACACAGAAAACTAAATGATGAGAGTTTCATAGTACACACACATAGGGTACGTTTGGCAATCACTGAATTTTATTGCAGTAATTTATGGAACAACAAGTAAGTCTATGTCTTCTTTATAGTCCCCTATCTTTCATATAGATCTTTAGTAGAGCAGTTTTTCCCAAAGGCAGTTTGCCAGTGGGATATATGGAGCTCAGATAATCATTTATGGCTATTAACTTCTTACTATTCCACAGGATGGTGTCAAAGTTTATGATGCAATTTGATTTGTAAGGTAATGCCTCACTGCTGAGCAGTAACTCCTCACCTGGAGCACTAGCAAGTCACAGGGCTGTAGATGACCTGCTATAGGGCAGAGGAAGGATTTCTGAATAAAATCTGTCACTCCTCAGTAGTGAGTCCCTGCTACTGCTTTTGAGAGAGAAAATAACATGTTGTTCTATATACTTTTGGAGAGAGTCGGGCAGTGGTGCCTAGGCTGGGATGTGGTGCAGGGTGACAAGAATTTCTTTATCCTTTTGGGTTTTGATGTTGTGGTCTGTGTTAACTCAATGAGCTCAAACCTACTGCACAGGATGCTGTGCTTCTACAGAAGAAAAATGTTTTAGAATTCAACATGGAAAAATAGTTACAAAATCTACTCTCCTAAGGAACTATACAACATGAGTCTGGCCCACAGGACTGGTCTTAGTCTGTGATTTTTCATTCAATTTGCAGTTGGGGAGACTGGAGATTGTGGGGCTGATCACAACCTCATTAAAAAAAAAAAAAGAAAGAAAAGAAATTTTATCTTTGATTTCTATGGATTTAGCATCTTTATAATCATGGCTTTCCAAGTCATAATTCGCAAGCTTTCCAGTCTTGAATTCGAGGCAACATTCTTCAGTCTATGTTCAGCTGAACATTTTGAGTTCATGAGCATACAATAATTACTTTGTTGGAAGCTTCCTTTCTTTATCTTTAATATGCAGTGAGGGCTCCAATTACTAAATAAAGACTACAACATTACAACAGCATGAATGACAGTAATGTCACTCACAACACAAGTTGGTGCCAATACCACTCCTTCTTCTATCTTGGGGCCATTGTCTGATTAATAATGTTTATTAATAATGTTATGGGGTCATCTTCATGTTAATAATACAATGCCCTCCACTAGTGACAGTTTTTGTATACTTGTTTTAACTACAACTTGGAAGTCTTCTTCACTTGATGTTTTACAAGCATAGTGCTTGGGAAGTTCCACAAGCAGAAATTTAAGTCATTTCACACAACATTTTAAGTACACACTCATCTCTGTTAAATTATATTATTATTATTAAGTCACAGTTACTTATTGCTTAATGACAAAATAAATATCTACTTATGTTGTCTTTTTCTTAAAAGATCACTAGCAATCTTCACAACTTCTTACAAGGTGAACTTGCCTGAAAGAGCTACTTCTCTTTCTGGGAGTATTGCATTTCATGGCATCCATCTAACCTTTGTTTTAGAAAAGTTTAAACTAGACAGAATTCTGTGAGTTTTCTGTTCTTATGCTTAACTCATGCAACTGTCTGGACGTTCTATCATATTTCAGGTAGGAGCTGTAGGTTAAAATGCAGAAGGAATAGGACAGTCTGCAACTAGTAGACATCTTGCATGGTCTGCACTTCCTTCTATTTCAGCCTCTTTTAGGAATATTGCAGATATAACCATTCTTTATGGGTTTTTTATTGTGAATAAAAATGCCTAAAGGGTAAGATGAGTTTTCTAATAGAATCTTACAAATGTAACTTTGGTATGTGATTACCCCGGGGAATTAACTAGAAGGAATCAGCTGTATTCTAATGTGCTTCCTAACACATGATCAATACTTCTGAGAAGATACAGCTAAAATCCACAAAGATATTTATGCCCTAGGCTTCATTGCTTTAACCAGAGAATGAAATAAGAATTCACTGCTTTGGGATTTTTAATGGATCTGACTTGTAGTCCTGGATATTTTTGAATAAGTTAATGATAGGAAGTCCATGTCTTAAAGTGTCCAGAAATAGACACTGAAAATCCCCATTAACATGGCCTTTAATCCTTTCATATTCCTTTAACATCAAAGACCAAAGCTGCTCTTTTTCATAGTCACCTGTCAAAAGCCCATCTCCTAAATGTGTTGTTACTCATTAGCTCCAAAAATGTATTGCCAGCAGTTTAAGGCATTTTGAAGATGGCCACACAGTAGAGGAAACACGGGTAACAGCTATTGCCTTGCTAGTTGTGAAATTAGAATTGTCAATGACCTATTGCTTTTAACAAATTTACTAACAGTACTGTTGGTTGACTGTCCTTAGAAATGGTACTTTGAGTAGACTTCCTAAAACTATATTATGGACCTCCAAATCTTGATTAACTGATGCCATGCAAAAGAAAATTTCACATGTATGTTTTTCAAGCATTGATACTATGATTAAATATTAATTCTAGCAGTGAAAAAGATTTCAGATGACATTTTTGAGTGGGATTCATTTACTGTACTATCTGTGAGCAATCAGCTGGGCTTATACTGCTCTCTTCTGTATGAATCAATGTGCTTATTCAGCCTGAATAATTAGAAACATCAACCTTTGTCCAGTCTATGCCAGCTGAGCTCAAAGTAGCACTTAAAAACACATTTTCTTAAATAGAATGTTTCCTAATTAAACTCTAAATATTTGCAGGTCTTATCAGGCTCTAATACAAATATTAATGAGGTGTAGCTTGTGAATGCTTGGATTTTGGGAAAGCAGTTGTGACTTTCAAATTGCCCGGTGCACTTGCTGGTATGCAGTATTGATGTGTTCATTCGCAGACACTTCTCCTGGGTTTTCAGAATTATTTCTGCCACTGATAAACCTTCAGATGCTAAGACCTTATGAGCTCTGCAGCGTATTTTATATAAATCTTCCACTTGCTTGCTCAGCCTCACCTTAAGCCCATTACTAAAATGCAGAGGTACTGTGCTGTCTCAAGATTACTTTTGATGATCTATTCAGAGTAAAATACAAAATGTTGAAGTACTAATGCCAAGGTTTTCCTAGTTATATCTGAGTGAATTTGGCTTATATGAAAAAAAACACCCCAAAATGTAAAATCGTGCAGTTCTCTGAATTCATTATGTTGCCTAGTTCCTAGAGATTATTATATCATTATTAGCTTTCCTGTTATTTTAAACAGGAGAGAAAAAAATGAAACCTATAATATGGAAAGTCCAAGATATTTATGGTGGATGATAAAACCCTTCCACTTGAATTCTTTCTTTCTGTTTTCTCCAGTAACTGGAGAAGGAAAAAGGAACACTGAAGCCTCATTTCAGGAGAAGCTGTCACCTCATCTTGTTTATCTTTTTTTCTCTACACTCTAAAGGAAATATATATATAAAAAAGAACAAATTTGATTCAGAGTAACAGTGACCCAGTTTCTATATATTACTGATTCCAGAGGTAGCACTTTAAATTACCACATAGTTCATACGGACAATCTGCGATGTGAAATGAGTTTATTGTCATCATTGTACTTTCTTACAGACCTATATTTAGACACGTGAACTATGGGTGAGCATCAGGTGCTGCTGAAAACATACTGTGAACCTCTCTGAAGTCCAGAACGCAGTCCCACCAGGATAGGCACAGTTAACCACATCCCCCCAGGGACAAGCTCCCCTAACCTTGCAGTGCCCCTTTTTGAGGGCAAGCACCTCTCAGCCTCCCTATTCCTCTCGAAGGTTCACCTAGGGCAGGGCCATCTTGCCCCTATGGTCTCTGCTATTTCTGCGGGTGAGTGATGTACAGATTGGAGTCTTTAGAGATGGAGGACCATCTAAATACATTTGTCCTAAGTTTAGGCACTTCAGAAAGGTAATTGCTGCAGACTTCTGTAGCCAAGAGAGAAACAGGCAGCTCCAGAGTGGGAGTTAATTGACCTGAAAGAGAGGAAGTCTGAATCATATAATCTATGGAGGATTTATGTGCTGTAGGAGCTATTGAATAGACTTCTTAAAAGGTTGGTTTGTTTTTATCCTTAGCATGAATAGATTCATAATTATAATTTATAGCTAAGTAGTACTAGCAGTTGATTAAATGGGGATTTCTTTGGGATATCACATCACAGTAAGGTACCTACTGTTTGGTCTTTGGATATTTTGTCAAAAAAAAGGCATACAAATGGCAAATAATAAATGGAAACCATTGGCATGAAGCCTGGAATTAACTTTGAAAATGTGCAATAGTCTGCTTTATTTCCCTTTGCTTAGTTCCCTTCTAATAAAATAATCTCTTCATCTATATTTGGGAGACAGGATGAAGCCAGCTGTCTTGTCTGACATATGCGGGCCACAGTCAACTACTTAGCATTGTGATAATAAATCACAATGATTTTTCAGGCAACTTAAGGTGACATATTAATAAGATAGTGGAATGGGAAATATCCAAAAAAACTAAACTACCTAAAAAAATCTTAAAATTCTGGAGCTCTAAAAATTTTATTAAAATATAAAAAATAAATAGAAAACAAAAAATAATTTAAACAAATGTTTTATTTGAATCATTACACAGGTGCTGGTAGTCTCAGAAGGATGTGAGAAGGCATGAATATAGGCCTCAAACTCACAAGCTGTACACTTTTTACACCTACCATTTGAGCTGCAGTCGCTCTTGTTTATGTTCCATGACCAAAGCTCGTATGTGGTAGCTTGATCTAGTTTACCCTGCAGTAAAAGGTTTTTAATTAATTCTCTTTATTGCACATTTTTCCTGTGCTGAGAATATGTCCTGGGATGGATAGAAGTGGTTCAGTGGGTGGTGGGTAACTTCAGACCTGGGACTGAACTCATCTATTTTTAAAAATACCTGGATCTTTCTCTGGCAATGGTGAATGTGAAGATCTCTCCAAGAGAAGCTCTCAGAGCTTCTAAAACACCTTCTTATTTTAAAAGTTTCTTGAAGATCAGTGGCAACTATGTGGCAAAGATGTTGTTAAGAAACAACATTTACTTTATTCAAGACCAAAAATCTTCGTCAATACAAAAGTTCTGCCAATGTTATTCTTGATACTCACCCAAGCTGAATTTGTGCCAGCACAGGCCTAGTGGAAGGAGATCTCTTCTTCACTTTAGTACCTCAAAAAACAATGTACAGCTGATCCCTGCTGGCAGATCTAACAGATGGGAAATCTCAAGGTTAGGTGCACAGTATCATTTATGCTCAGAAGGTTGTCAAACCTTTTCTCCAAACCTCTGCTCATAGTGGATCCCGTTTAGAACAGCTTGCTGAGGGCCTTGCCCAGTCAAGTTTTGATTGAGTCCAAAGACAGCGATCCCACAGTCTGAGGAGCATGTTCCATGTTTGCCTCTACTCATGGGGCAAAATGCATCCTGCTACCTAATAAGAATTTCCCTTGCTGCAGCTTGTGCTCATTGCCTTTTGTCCAGTTACTGTGCACTTCCAAGTGGAGCTTCATTCTATCTTCTCTACAGCCTCCTGCTAGACAGCTGCAGACAGAAGTAAGACCTCCTCCCAATCCTTAGCTCCCTCTTGTTAACACCGAACAAACCCAGTTCTCTTAGCTTCTCTTGCTAATCCCAGGTTCCCACTGGCTTAAAAACAGAGATTATTAAAATAGCTTGTTGCTGTAGTCAGCATCCGGGCTTAGTAGCCCACCATGCCCTACAGCAGTTGTCATTTCTGCTCAGCACCACCCTTCTTTAAGCAAGATGTTACTGCAATCAGTGGATGTTTCTTCAGAGGATGGAGAATGAGAATAATTCAGCCAAGCCAAAAACAAGCAACCAATAAGATAAAAAAGTGGGTTTAAATTAAAAAAAAATCCAACTGCCATTAGATACATTTCAGCTGGGGTCTCCATCAAGTCAGCGCTTCCAATGCAAGTCTATTCAAGTGATCTCATGTTTGGGGCACAGGCAATAAAAACATAGCTGGGGGTTGTCTGGATAGGAGGAAGTCTCCCATACTAGGATGCATTCATAGCCCAGCTGTGAACATTTTTAAATAATTCACTGCTGCACAGGAAAAAGATGATAGAGTACCAGAAAATGCTTTATTAGAATTTGCAGAAAATTATTATTATTATTATTATTATTACTATTACTACTACTACTACTACTACTACTACTACTACTACTATTATTACCCAACAGTTTAAGAAAAGTAATCACTGAGCTGGACTTTGCTGTAATAAATGCAACTAATATAAGGATAGGAGCTTAGATCTACTGTCTGGACCTTCAAAAGGAGAGGGCAACCTGGTTACACTGCGGGTAGAGAAATTATTTTCACAGTGGTATTTCTGTGTGCATACAGACAGAGTAAGACTGTTGGTGAAAGAGCAAAAGGATTGTATTGCAGCTATTGAGAAATGAGATATCTGTGTCTAGACAGGTAAATGGAAAGAAAGAAGAAGCCAGATTTAGAGACACAACCCACAGTGTTGAACCAATGCTAGGAGTGAGGGCCTCAAGTGAGATTTGGCTTGTAAAATTTAATAAGTAACATAAGTAAATATTGCCCGTAGACTAACTGAGAGAAGAAATTGCGTAAGAGGATATGGGAGAAAGACAGAACTTGGTTTTAGCCATTTTAAGCAAGAGCTAATAATGAAATCTCCAAAGGACTGAACAGGTAAATGCAAATCTAACAAAATACGATTTTTATCTAGGAAAAATCTGTACAAAAGTAATAATGCCTCTTCAGTAGAAATTCATTAATTCTATTATACCCTGGAAGTAAATTATCCTTCTGGAATTATTTTTATGTATTGACTATTCTTTACTTCTAAGAATGGAAATATGTGTGCTTAAGGACTTTTTATACCAATGAAAATGTATCATCTACATTTGAATGAGGTTCTATCATAACAGTTCCTCATCTGATCCTCATGTTCCTATTTTCCTAAATTGAGTACCATTCAAAGAGGCCCAGACATTCTATTTGGTTGATAGACTATTGCTCACTAATAGAAAATCAAAATTTGCCTATTTTTATTAGACTTTCCTTCAAAATGACAATTGTATTCTAATATCTTTATCCTCAATAGGTATGCTGTTACTAATCAGCTTTCCTTAGAGCTAGTAGCCATGCTTTAAAAGAAAACAAAGAAAATAAAACTCTTCTGCTATATATGTTCATTTTGCAACAACAACAAAAAGCTATGCTTATCACTTTCCTTTTCATTTTTAGAAAACTAACAGGTTTCACGTCAGTATTTTATACTTAACAGTTTTGTCCAGAAAAAAAAGTAAAATCTTTCAGAAAATCACTATATGGCTTTCAAGAACATTTTGCTGTAAGTTCTCAAGTGGGTGAAGAGACATTTAAGCTGTGTATTTCTCCTCTTGAGCAAGCTTTTTACCTGAATCCATGCAGCTGCCTCAGAAGCAGCCGTAGGCATTTTCTTTGAAACATTTCCTTCATGCTTCTTGATAACATCTGACTCCAGATTTTTAATTATTAGTACCTGCAGCAGACTATCTCCTTGAAACTTCATTATTAGTATACAAGCCATGTGCAAAATTGTCAGCTCAGCCTGCTCTGCCTACCTCTCAAAACGCCAAGTAAATATTTTATATGGAAGTGTTCACAGAAGAGGAGATGCCAAAACCTATCTCAGCGAGCAAGCAAGGTCAGAGGGGTGAGTCTTCTGTAACAGTTTCAGAACTTGAGCATTGCACTTGCCAAGACGCATTGCTCAGGGTGAATGGCAAGTCTCATGATGCCCGTCTCCTTCCAGGCACTCGCAGAAGAGCTGACCGAGCCTGTTTCAGCTGCATGCTCATGCTCTACATCTGTGCATGCTGATCACAAATTTAATATGTGATGAGTAACAGGCAGGCGTCTACTGCTGCTGCTCGCCTGGGTTGATTAATATGGAATAGCACTGGGTACTGCCAATACTGACAAGCTAACACAAACAAGTAGCCGATCATTTAGCTGAGCCAAGTTGCCTTTGCAGATGGCCATATATATTTTTGCAACCTGTCAGAAAGATTGCAAATCATTTTCAGATTACTGTAGCTCTGAAAATGACAAACACATGATGGGGATAGGAGTAGTTTTGTAGCTGAGTGTGTATGTAATGCATAACTATGCATTAAGTCACCAATCAGACGCTCAGTGAAATCATTTATAGTACACATAAACATTGCCTGGAATGTATGTGTGGGTGTATATAAGTAACTCATAAAGTTACAGAAATGAGAAAGGATCTTGGGAGGTGAACAAGACCAGTCACCTGCTTAAATCAGGGCCAGCTTCAAAGTTAGATCAAGTTGCTCAGGGCCTCATTCAATTGAGGTTTGCAAATCTTCAGGCATGTAGATTTCACAAAATGTTTATGTAATCTGTTCAAATATTTAACCATTGTAAACATTTTTCCCTTTTATTCAAACAAGGTTTTCTCTTGCTGCAACTTGTAACTGTAGGCTCTGAACCTTTCCCTTTACACCTCCGTAAAGCACCTTCAGGAGGCAGAAGACTGCAATCAGATTTTCCTTCAGCCTACTTTTCTTCAGATTACACAAACTCATTTCACAGAATCACAGAATGGTTGAGGTTGGAAGGGATTTCTAGAGATCATCTTGTCCAACCTCCAACACACATGACATGCATCAGTGTCTGACCAGCCTGCTACTGGACTCTGTCCAGTTCTTTAGTGTACAGATATTGCAAAGAAAGGACCATCATAGGACACCTCAGATTCCTACTGATGGACAATGAACCCCATCCTTGTTATTTGTGGCCAAGAATGCAGTAGTTGTCATGCCGTGTGCCCTTTACTATTCCCTGGGCAGTGGTCGAGGTGTTGGGTTAAGTTCATTCCTGGAAGGGACAAAGGTCTGCAGTGATGAGACAGTTGATGACACAAACATCGTGGTCTGTCTACAGCTGTCACCGAGAAAGGTGGACCTCTCACCCCTGACCCGTGTCCTAATCAGAGCATGTGCTAAAAACAGCATCTAGGCTGCTGTAGATTTCACAGAATCCACACAACAATTGGGCTGATTTGAGACAGCCTAGAGGTCTCTCTGATGAGAAATAATATCCTTTTTTAGCTACAGCTGAATCTGGTGCTGTTCATACCAAATAAATTAATTCAGTTTAATTATATTCTGAATTTTTTAACTCCTCAGGGGAGTGTAAAAAGAATCCAGTTGTGTTTCCTATATGTGCTACTTCTCATGATACAGGTGAGTGCTGGACCTGGCATTTATTTAGGATTTGTAGCATTTTTGAGGAGAGGTACAGAGGAAACTATTACCTGCTGATAGAAGAACATGCAGAGAGTGTTATTATTACAAGTACATTTCAGATCATTGTACAAACCAGGAAGAATTTTTTTATTACCTGAACTTCATCGATAGAGAGTTGACTGATGACAACGTATACCCAACTGCTAGACCTATGCTTAGAAACAAACTCCCTCCTCACAAAGTAAACAAAGGAATTAACACAAAGTGAGATCAAACTCTGACCTGATGTATATTGTGGGTATAGAAAAGCTTGAACCATTTTTGACATGTGATATTCAGCTGTTTTCTCAGGCATTCTGTGCTTCTCTACAATTCTTGGCAAATGTGTCCCCATTTTGCATCCTCAGAGTTAACTGGGTGATTAGCTGTCATTGAGCTGGAGAAGGTGATCCTTTACGGAGCACTTTGTCCTGGACTACTCTCTGTATGTGACATGTGCCTTGCAGATACTACCCATTACACATATCTCAGACATCTGCCTTGGGTTTGATAAACTGTGTCCTGGAAGTTCATGCAGAGCTCTGTTGGAGTCTAAAGCAGAAAGATTAGATATGAGGTGATAGATTCAGCTACACTTAGGCATCTAATTCAGATGCTTTGTGGAATCTGAAACAATCTCATAAGGCTGGCAAATGTAAAACAAGACCTGCAGGATGCCTGTGATCTTCTCTGGGAGAAGTTAGAGGCTGGTCAGGACACCTAGAGCATCCCCGGTGATACCAAGCACTTCTGTGTAGACAGCTCAGTTTCTCCTTGGGCAGCACACAGACTGCAGCACTTAGATGTGGATGCCTGCACACAGCTGTTAAACATGGGTGGGTATCAACAGCAGCGCATACAGGCAGTAAATACCTGTTTAGGGGTGGCTGAACCGAAGCCTGCTGAACAAGTAGGAAGTTGCAGCAGACAACACGAACAGTACTGGCTGTTCCAGGGAGATGTCAGGCCTGACCTCCACATCCCACCAAGCACCTCCTGCCCCGTTCAGGAAACAAGCAGCTACTGCCTCCTGGACTAGGGCCTGGAAGAGTGAGCTATTCAGAAATTTGACTTTTCATTGTGTCATGTTTGTTGGGAATACTCAGAAAGTAGTCAAGGCTTGTCTCCCTCTTGCAGAATGAATCCCTGTTGAAAGCCATAGGAAAAAAAAAAAACAGACAATGCCGTTTGTGTGAATTTACTGTCCTCATAGACAGCTTCAAAGCCTGGTTCTAACTGAACACATCTTCTCTGTTGCCAGTATTGAACTGACAGTTCTTGACCTTCTTTAATCCTTTAGGTTTAACTTTACTAACACTTCATTTAAATTTAATGGCTTCCAGGAGTCGTGGGCAGTCATGCCTTCCTCTCTTTATTGTTTTTTGTTAAGTGCAAGGATGCTCTGTTTCCCATTGTCACTAGGCTTCTGGTCCCAAAGGTTGCTCAGAAGGATCGCTGGTTTTGACTTCAGTCAAAGCTACTCATATTAGCTGCAGCGTAGAAAATCACAAAGTAGCTCCGATCAATTTAGCCTGCATGGATCAGCATTTGTTTTTTTAATGGACTCTCAGGCTTGACTAGTCGTCCTTCTCATTGACTCTGCATGAATAATGCATCTTGCTTGAACTAGGTGAGATGAATTCCCAGCTGCATTCAGTCATCATCTACCTGCTTCATGCCTGTGGAATATAAAATATGCCAAGTTATTTTTAACTATTCAAGACCAAGATTGTTAGATATATTAATGTAGAGAGACTCATGATTCATTTGCTGTGATTGCTTATGGAGCTAGAGGGGTGGGAGGGGAGTGAGGGAGCAATTACCATTATTAAACAAAGTATTGTGGTATAAAAGGGAAGTCAATACCAAAAGTATTTTGCATTGATAGCAGATGAGAAACTGCTGCTTGGCAGTTTCAGTATGTAAGAGCCTGTGTGCAGAGTCTCTGGCCTGGGTTTTCCGAAGTGTGCAGAGTCTTCAGCATAGCCAAGGCCCTGCTCCTAGAAGGTAGTGCCTGGTGCCACCCCTTGACGCTATCTTTGGATTAACTATTCAGCCAGTGTGAGCAAAACAACCTATTTATATCACAAAGAGCAGGTGTTGAAGAGAGCGTAACAGGAGCGCTGGAAACCAGTCCCCCCTAACAGACTGAAAAGGGTGATGCTGTGTTTCTGTCCTTTTAGGGATAGGCTGGAAAGTGTAATGGAAGTCTGAAGATCATCTACCTTTTCAGTTTCTCTTCAGTTTTCAGTTTATCTTCATTTGTTAAGGATCACCAAGGATGTTTTCAGGAGAAGAATGCCCTTTCCTTTATATGTTAGTCAGCTACTCCATTATTTTTCTGGAAGGCCAACATTAGATTCACCCTATATTTCACTCGCTAGTAAGTGGGCTGGAGACAGTAAAAATATTTTAAAAGCCTCTGATTTGTTACAGGGTAGAGCCTTGCAGTGCAGGAACTAAGACACCAGCAGTGTTACCTTAACAGGGCTTCCTCCTTACAAACCCTGCCACAGACAGGGTTAGAGCCTCCAACACACTACAGAAAAGGCATAGCATTTCAGAGAATATCTGCATTTTGGAAAGCTCCCTGGGGATTACCAAAGTAATGTCAGAAGAAGGGCTATCGTTCACAAAGTGCAGGTCACAAATGTGGCCACACTCTATCTCTTTTTGCCCTTATTCATAAGTTCTGTGCTGGGTATCTCAGGGGAAAAAACAATAACATAAATAAAGGTTTATTATGGATGGAGGAGGAATAAACAAGAAGAATGGATGAATTCTTGAGCAATTTTTTCCAATAAAGTGTGATGAAAGTCTGCTGCAGGCACAAACTCCCATGTGGCATGCAGGTTTCTCACATCTGTAGAAGAAATTCTACTCAAATAACAATGATGGAGATGAAAACTGTGATTGCTTCATTAAAAATATGAACATGTTTTGAGTGTGAATTGTTTCAGATTCACAGCATTACTTTGAAAATCAATGGAGAGCTATTCTGAAATACCAAAGGCAGTTCATCATGGCCCTAGGGAACACAGCAGGTACCAACACAATGGCAGAGACAGGGTTAGCTGTGAAGAGAGAGAACCAACCAAAAGCGGTCCCTTGGCTGTGATGGTCTGGAGTGGTTTTGCTTTTTCTGGAGTCACGGGAGGGACATTTTCTAGGGACATCTGTTGGATGAATGAAGACTGTAGCAGCCTCTGAATAGCACACTGAATACTTCTAAGCTAGTAAATGAAATGTGCTCAGGATTATTCTTTGCCAGAAGCCAACTGAAACCCTTTCTCACCCTTTCAGGTAGGAGGGTCACACCTCTGCCTGTGCTAAGTCCAAACTGCTCATGCAATGTTTGGGAGAGCACCAGCCAGCTCAAATCAAAATGATTCTGAGGTCTGTTGATAATTTAACGCTAAGGTAGACAGATTTGCAGTGCCTGGTGCACGCCCTGGCACTGCTTCTGCTCCTTGCTGTTGCAGCAGTGATATGGACGTGGGAGTCCTGCTAAGCGTGGTCCGCAAGGGCCATGTGTGAATCTCCTGAATAGAAATGAGCAAAAGTCAGTCTGCAACCACCCCTTATAGCTGGCAGACTCTAAGAGAAACTGCAGGATAATGAATTTTGAGGGAAACTACTGACAATTTCTTTAATTAGAGCACCTCTTGGGGAGATGAAAAGGAAAAGGGTATAAATCAGCATGGTATTTGGCACGGATGTCTAAACACAAGTGCCAGCACTGCATGCTGCACTTCTGCTCATCGCACAGCAAAGGCACATGCAGATGGCGACATCCACATGGTCTCAGGGCCCTTAAAGTCATGTGCCTGTGCACAGCAGTGCTCTCCCAACCAGCACCTTACAGCAGATCCTGCCTATATTCACTTACAGCCACGTCCCGTTTCCTTACCAGTGTCCCTGCCCCACTAGCAGGAGGTCCACTCTAAAAGGCCAGGGAAGATAGTAGCTGCACACAAGGAGGAAGGCTTGCCAAGCACATCAGCAAAATGTTTTCAATCTGTCTTGAACTCTAGCAGATCTAGCAGTTAAGGGTAGTATTATTGCAAGAGAAACCGTTTCAGATTATCAATAAGCAAGAAGAAGAAATCTAAATCACCTATGTGAAGCCACCTTTTTTCCTTACCTCCTTCCCCAGCCTGTGTCCTATTGACTCTGAATATCCACCAAGTTGAACAGATGTCGTGGGAGATAGGGGTCCATGCTGGACACTCTATGTACCAACCCATCCCAATCCTTTCAAAAGCTAGTTTCGTTTCCCCTAGAAATTACAGAAAGTGCCAGAGGCAGTGATGTGAACTTTACGGATGGTATTAGTACTCATTTGCTCCAAACCTGAAGTCTCTTTTCTGTAGGTAAACCTAAATGATCATTATTATCATAGGCTCTGCCAGTTACTAGCAGCGCAGAGCTCTTTCATCTTTGAGGATCTCATTTTGCTGTATGATCAAAGGTATTTCAACTTCGAATTAAGAACATTCATTTCTAACACTCTCTAAGTGAAGTCATATAGATTCAAGGGAAATTTTTCAGGGAAAAATAAATTAAGTAGTTTATATATTACATTGCCACACAAGAAGATTCTACCAATGTTAAAATGTCTCTGAAACCTCTGAATGTGGTTTATCTGGTCTATCTGAATCTAATTTTGCAAGTAGAATGTTGTTATTCTTGTATTATGCTTGTAAGAAATTTCCTTAATTTTACTGGTGCTATGATGTGCTTGGTGCTGGGAAATTCTAGAATTTCCCTCTCTAGAATCTAAATTTCTCTATTATACTATAAATTTCAACAGAAATTAATATGATTTCTCTAATAACAGTTAATGAAATCTGACAAGGCAAACCCAAATGCTCTGGGAAAGACTTAATGACAGGAGAAAGTATGTCTTCAGGAAATTTCAGTGCTACACAGACATCCTCATTCAGACTTCTGGCAGGGTGATTTTGTTTGTGCTGCGTTACTTGTTCCCATGGCAAAACTGCCGTACTGGGCATACCTGACACAAAACTGCTCGAGCTACTGTACTGCAATGTGCAAATTCGATGGATCCAAAGGAAGAAATTCATTCAGAGAAACTCAGCTTATGGAGAACCCAGTTGAAAAATAGTTTATAGGAGAAAATATCATTTTTTAAAAAAGAAACTTAGAATTTGTGAGAAAGATTAAGTGGTACCCAGCCTATTTTTTTCTGATGTTATAGAAGCTTCTGTATGTGATCTACAGAAATCTGGTCTCCGTAAGGAGTGGGAGAGCTTTGATGTAGGACTGAGTCAGTCACAGTGGACAGGTGCTCTGTGTCATTGCTGTTCTGGAAAATGGTGATATCCAGGGAAAGCCAGCCCTAGTGTGTAATTCCCCGGGCTGGAGCATTGCATCTCCAGTCAGGGTGGACCAGGGTGGACTTCCCTCAACTGCCAGTCCCGTGGCCTCCATGAAGTCAGAGGCTCATTCCAGAGTTTTACACTTATTTATCTTCTGATTTTGCCTACAGATGGCTGAATTTTCCTGCCACATGCTATTCACACAAAATCTGTCACTTCCCGTTTGAACCAATGAATCAGTTAACTCTATAGTTTGAAATTCACTGAACCTGTTGGTCCTTACTAGTGATTTTTCAGTATATAAGGCATGATTTTTCTCTGGAGATGAAATGATGTCATATCTTTTCACCCCTGGCTTTCAAAATACATTACAAAAGTGATCATCATCATTAATTTCTTTTTTTGATGGGGCGTTGAGGAGAAAACATTGAGGGCGTTCCTTGTGCTATCGATAGTCCCTCTATCTCAATACCTTCCTGTAGTGGCATATACAGTAGCAAATATCATAAAAGTAGCCAAGGAGTATGTAGGTTTTCTGTCTTCATTTGAGAGAGCACATCACAAACAATAAAATGCACTTCTGATTGTTGCAAGTGCTTTTCAAATCTCTCCAAAAAACTTTTTGGAGATTTCTTTGAAATTACAAATACTTGAGTTTTTGAGATTTCAAACTAAGTGTTTTTGATAAGCACGGTTTGAGTATAGTTAGCCAACTTTATGACATTTGCTCAGCTGCCGTATTAAGATCTCTATAGGCATTCATCTTGAAGTAAAGACGCCTTTATCTCGGCCCCTTGTTGGCCTCAGGAATAACGCCACTGAAGTCAATTGAACTTCATCTGCGCAAAAACAGCATAAGCAAAATCGAGCACAGAATGCAAAACAGTGTGACTCACTAGCGAGGGGAAACAAGAATGTGTCAGACATAAAAACTAATAAGAGATTAAGTACAGTGCAGAGATACTCGAACAGAAATAGTTTAGTCCACTAGAGTAAACTGGCCAGAAAGGATCTGTTTTCTGGATATGCTGTTTCCAGGGTCTAATGACCTTGTTTAGGGCAAGCCTGGGAATCCCTGCATAAGCCACCACAATAGATATGGCATAACAGCAAAGTGTGAAGTGAAACAGGCCTCTCTTTCTCCAAGCGGAGATTTTGGTCTTGATTATTTTTTTTCTTTTAGCACATGAAGGCAGTATGGATGATAAGATAATGCACACTCCAGTCTTTAGGGAGCATGTTTTAAAGCACCTGCCAAAGTTTCTTCTGACCTAAAAAGTAAAAAATAATAAAATAAGACTAATAATCTGCACTGCACAAGACTACAGTCAGGTTGAAAATATCTATGCTTTCAGCCATCTCAATGAGAATAATTATATAGGAAGTAGGAGAAGCAGAGAGAACACCGCTGCTCACATCATTCACTACATGAAGCTCTGATATTTCTCACTAAGTTTCTAATTATCTGATTTTTAATTATTTATATATATTTTTTAATGTCAGACCTGGATATTGGAACAGCTCATTTTCAAATAAGCCTGAATTTCCTCATAAAAGAAATAGTTATGCAATTTAAACTGTGCATTTGACTCAAATTGTTCATAGTTTCAGAAAATGAATCTGAAGACTTTAAAACTGCTTTTCTTTTGAAAGATAGAAATCCATTCTGCTTATTAAAGACTTCAGTAGCCAGACATGTGTTCTGGTGATAGATTGCACTGCTACACCAGGGCATTATCAAATAACAGCATTCTGATAATGGATTAGTACTGCAAGTCGTTGGTACTTAAGTGCAGAGCCAGCTTTATGAAAATGAAGGTATGATATATTACTTCAAAATCCAAGAAGGATGTGCTGGTTGTGATTGAAGGTAATGGAGGAAGAAAGCCCCTTGCACCATGCTAATACTTTCTGATATATGTTTAAAGCAAATTTCTATCTTTAGGAAGTCTTCAGAAGTTGCTTGTTTTCCTGAAGATATAATAATCATAAAACAGAACCAAGAGAATAAATACTCTAAAGAAAACTTTAAACTTAAAATATAGGACCTCTGCCTTCCTGTATACGAGAAAGACACACTAATTTTCATATCTTTAGTTTATCACAATCAGTCCTACCGATTTTTATCTCTGTGCCCATAAACAAAAACCTGTTCCCAGCCTACAGAACGCTAGGGAAAGCTGCTGACCCAGGTACGTGGTAAAGCAATGCAGAGGTGGTTCCTCAAAAAAGCTGTTGGCTTTTATTTCAAGTAAACATCTCTCAATCTTCTGTAGGAATCTCCCCTTCTTACCTCCTATCCAGACTATGTTTAAGAAACATGAGAGAATGCTTGAAGGACAATGAGAGAAAATGACTGAAATGGTCATTGTTGCAGTTCACCCTATTAAAACATAGCCTTTTGTGTCTTGCCTCGATTCCCTTTACCTGTCTTAAATTTCCTCCCTTCTTCCCTCTTGCCTTCACCTGCCCCCAGGCTTGAAGCAGAGCTGCCCCAGGCACGCGAGGAGCTGTGCCTGCCATCCCGGTGGCATCTGAGCTTTCCATGCAGTCCTCGCAACGCCCTACCACATATCCAGAGAGCAGCATGGCTACGGCAGGCCCTTGTTTACCCCATATATCTGAGGCTTTATGTTTCTGAGACTTCAGTCTCCAGCTGCACTTCAGCAGCTAAGTTTTCTTCCTGCCTCTTCTTCATTAAGTGTTAAAATTCACTCGCCTTTATTCAATGACAAAGCTAGCCGGACAGTACAAGTAACTTAAGTGAACTAAATATTTTCATAGAAGGTTTCCCTCAGAAAGGTGAGCACCGAAAAAAAGATCAAGACTCATTAGCAACTTGGGAGTTGTAATAATGGCTGGCAAAGACACTTGATGAGTGACTGAGAAATTGTTATCTCATCCTGAAATAACCCTAATTGGACTACGGTCTTATTTCGTGCTGCTTAGCTTGAAGAATAGCACAAGGAATTAGAATCAGACCCATTTTTCTCAAAATGATAAAAATATATCTCTGTGAGACTCAAGTCTGACTCTCCTCTCTCAAGCTGGAGGCGATTTTAAAGGCACACGTTCGCCAAGGCTGGAGAAAAATCAAGTATCTTTTGTTAGAAAAGACTACCGCAAAATACATTATTAACCTGCACACGTGTGTAGCAGCCTGGCTGGTGGTGAGCATACAGGTTTTTTGACCATGTTAGCCCTGTTAAACAACCTAGCTTGCATCCTATATCTTCGTGAGACTTCTCTCCTGGAAAGGAAATATACCTGCTCCAGGAGTCCAAATCACAGCTGATTGCCTGTGTGTCAGAAGAACATGAAGCAGCTGTGCATTCAGAGTCCAGTTTAACCAGCACTTGTGGTTGAAGGCAAATTCCAGCACCAGCTGGTACAACCAGCTCACGTTGTATAAAAGGAGCTGCACACTACATCTATAGACATGATCGAATTATAAGTGGAAAAATGGACTTTACCTTTGGCAGCAGACTGGTCACTAAAACAAACCAGCACTGTTGCGTTGAAAGTTTTTGCAGTAAACAGCTACTGTGCCTTGATCAGGCTATAACGGGACTTAGAAAATCGGTAGCTTGCCCTCTAACTAAATGTAAAACTGAAATATCTTCTTTTTTGCTTATAGAATCTGAAAGGAAGAGCAGCCACTGTAGCCATGAAAGCTAAGCAAGAAATATATTGTGGAGAATAGAAAGAACTTCCTTAAGCATCAATTAAACTGTGTGCACGAAAGAAGAGGAGTCACTGGAAGCTGCTAAGAGACAGTGAGATAATCCTTGGAAAAGGATCCAAAGGAGATGTCATGATGGAGCTCTTTCAGAAAAAATACTGGCTGCAACGGTTAGCTCAGAACTGGAAATCAAAAAATCTGTACTTGCGTAGTGCTACCATAGTCAGGGAGAAAGGGTATTTTTACAAACATACATATTGTCACAAATACTTGACTGCTACTACCTTCCCAACAGAAAGTTGTCTGTGAATTCTGACAACTATCACAGTATTAGCTTTTGTGTCTTCTGCACATACCTTTCATTCCCCAGCTTCAAAAACTACCTAAACATGGCAGTGAGGAAAACAAACATAATTAGGTCTTTATGCAACTGGACAAAGAATACTGGAGTCAAGTTTTAGTTTGTATAAATCAGCACTGTTCTATTAAATTCANTTCAAAAACTACCTAAACATGGCAGTGAGGAAAACAAACATAATTAGGTCTTTATGCAGCTGGACAAACAATACTGGAGTCAAGTTTTAGCACTGTTCTATTAAATTGATTAACACAGTTGAAGATATAGACCATTAATTTGGCATTTTGAAAAGAGAGAACAAACTTTTGGTACAAAACCTGCCATGCCAGGGCTTTTTACTTCTTTTTAGTATTTCAGAAGGATAATGTTAGGATTTTTTTTTTTTTGTAGCAACCCACATTCTGTTTGTATATTACCATGAAATATTAGGACACTACTGGACAATGTCTGTTTTGTTGTTGTTGTTGTTGTTTTCCAGTAGTAAATCATAGAATCACAGAATGCCTAAGGTTGGAAGGGACCTCTAGAGGTCATCTAGACCAACCCCCCTGCACACGCAGGGCCTCCTAGAGCACGTCGCACAGGACTGCATCCAAGCGGGTCTTGAAGATCTCCAGAGAAGGAGACTCCACAACGTCTCTGGGCAGCCTGTTCCAGTGCTCTGTCACCCTCACTGTCAAAAAGTTCTTCCTTAAGTTCCCGTGGAACTTTTTATGCTTCAGTTTGTGGCCATTTCCTCTGGTTCTGTCAGTGACCACCAGTGAAAAGAGGCCAGCCCCATCCTCCTCACTGCCTCCCTTGAGGCACTTATAGGCACAGATCAGGTCCCAAATCAAAATAGGTGTCTAATCTTAAGGAGGAAAAATACCTTAAAGAAAACTGAAGTCCATTTCTACAATGAAGACCTTCTGCCTGCCATAATAGTCACATTTTTAAACTTACCTATACGCAGAAATCCTTTTTAATGGTGTGTTTAAGTCCAGAGACTTCAGGAACTCTCTCCATGATTTTCTTGCTGAAGAGTTACGTTTTAGAGGCAAACTCTGTTGGCATCTTCTTGAGGATACTGAGGTTTGGCAGACAGAATCTCTTTTGATGTTGTACCAAAGATAAATAATTTATACAAAAAAAAGAGGCACACTACGTTTTAACATGTGGTCCATAATACTATGATATTGTCTGTCTCTTACAGATTGTACCCAAACTGTCCATTTCATAAAATTTCATATGTTCCCCATGCCTGCTTCCATTAAGTATCAAGAAGTTGAGCCCAGAAACAGTGCAGCAACAAGATAAAAACGTACATAAAACCCTGAGTATCAGCAATTGAGTTTATAAATGAGACTGTGAAATGTTGCAAAAAATAAAATAATCCATTATTTTATGTTTGATCAATTTGTGTCTGGAAAGTTTTGATGACAAAGAATCAAACCAAAATACTGGACACAAGATAAAATTTTGTTTCCAAGATACAATAAATAAAAAAATAAGTAAAAGATATGGGAGCATCTATGTCCTAAGTCTTTCTAAGCCTACTAGTCCAAGATTAATCTTCTATATGGATTTTAGAACAACCACTTATGAATTAAATGGTTGATATCCATATGCCACCTTTTTACCATATTTCAGTCATATAATCAAGTGCTTTAAAAGAACAACTGATCATATTTATATTTCAAAAACAGGGAATGTAACAGGGTGATACAAATTATGTGGAAGACCCATGTGAAATGCCAGCACCCAATTCTTTTTTAGCCAGATCAGTGGAATAGTCTAATTATTTGACAGAATGCTTGGGTCCTCAATTACAACATCTGTTCTGCTGTAGAATGATCCAGCACAACCATCTGTCTTTCACACAATGAAAAGTAAGTGACTGAGGGAAGATTTAATATTTTTCAACTGTGAAGGATAGGCATGAACACGATAACATATTTAAAGTCATGTTCTTCAGACCATACAGGTTAGATGCTGGAGTTATGCATAGAACGGCATATTTGCTTGGAGATAGGCAATCCGTGCCAGCACATTATTAGAGAAGAATGAGCAGAAAATACAATCCACTAGAGCACACAGGGTTCATTGCAATTTTTGTCTTTACTAGTCACTCAGCAGTAATCCCAACATTATGCTTGGGATGTTCCTTTTTGAATCCCTCTCAAGCCAAATATAATTCTAAATGAGGGCTTCACTGCTGAGATCAATATGAAGGGGAAAAAAAGAAACCCATCTTCCTGCTCTTCTGTCCTGCTAGCTATGCCAGTATTGCCCCCTCTGCATAACCCTTAGGGGTACAGGACTTCTGTCAGCTTAAATAACATTGTTCTGCAAGACAGGTCTACCTCTACCTGTGAGGATATTTCTGTCATAGCTCCTAAGGTTGCAGTACCCGGAACAGCTGGGTGTCTCCTGGGAGAGGACATGCCTCAGAGACAACCCCTGCTGCTCAAATCAACATCCTTTTGCAATGACCTTTGCTTTGGTTCCATCATCTTCAGGCACAGACAGTCCTGAGTAAAATTTGATTGAGAAATCAGTAGATGATGTGATTTGTAGACGATGTCGAAATAGAAAAATATTTTTATCTTTTCTTTTAGATACTTAAATCCCGATTTTCAGAGGTTGGCAAGATTTAGTATTTTCAGGGGACAGTTGCTGCTTATGCTCTGTTTGGAATATTTCAGCTGTAATATTTCTGGTGCAATGTATCTCTGTGACTCAAGGGAAAACTTCCAGTCGGTAGGGCCAACTTTCAGGAGGTGTCATTGATTTCACTGATAAAAAATATGCAATGTTCGAGGTGCAGTGGTGTCAAAGAGAGTCATTCAACGTTTATTCCATTACTTCCAACTCCACATTGGAGGTTAATAGCATAAGTATAATGCACTGGACATACAGAAATTGCATTTTATTCTACCTGTCCATTTAAGATGAATAGTGGCATTAGCAATAGCACCTCACACGAATTATAGTGTCTTCTTATCATAAAGTACTAGTGACAACCAGTGCGGCAGGTATGGGGACATGGTGCTAAAACAGCAGGTAGATTTGGGATTAAGCTTTGGGAAAGTAATCCTGCTACTAGTAGTTCACTCCTATATCTGTGTCCAGGATATGGTACTGATAAGGGAGAAAGACCTGTCGATAGTTTTGTCCACAGATTAAGTATTGTAACTAGTTCCACAGGAATATAGTTCCTGCATCCTTCATACATGACTTTGNTCATAAAGTACTAGTGACAACCAGTGCGGCAGGTATGGGGACATGGTGCTAAAACAGCAGGTAGATTTGGGATTAAGCTTTGGGAAAGTAATCCTGCTACTAGTAGTTCACTCCTATATCTGTGTCCAGGATATGGTACTGATAAGGGAGAAAGACCTGTCGATAGTTTTGTCCATAGATTAAGTACTGTAACTAGTTCCACAGTTCCTGCATCCTTCATAAATGACTTTGCTTTCACACTTAAACTGTTATGGCTGACAGCTGTATCAATGTAGTTTGTTGAACTTTTTCCCCTGCATCACCTCATTTCAGAGTTTTACCTATCTGTATTTTACTCTCTTCTGTATTTTACTCTCATATTTCCCTGGCTTTGTTGCAGTTTCTAAAAGATATCTTTGTTTGGCTTTATAAGAGTGCTAGCAGCTTACCTCAGCTGCTTCAAGGGAAACTAAATGAGAAGATGGAGGCGTAGCAGTTTGCCACAGCTGCTGCTGTGCACACCTGAAAGCCGATGTTTTGGTATGTCTGCTCAAGCATCCGCATTGCTGCATGTTGGCCCCAGCAACTGCTTACTGCCGCGAAGACTAAAGAGGGAAACGCTATTTGGTATATACTGCACCTTCCTAATCACCCTGCATACATCATCCAAAGCACACTGAACTCATCTGCTGCTGACATCAACAGAATAGGGAGCAGGATGCACATTTTTCACATTCAGCACTGTGAGATGCTGTACTAATGCCCTCTACATATCCTACCTCACCTTTTCCTCCCCTTCCCAAAATGAGGAAGGAGTCATTGCAGGCCTTTCTGCTCATTACAGTGTTCGGTTAACATTTTGCGGTAATTTGGTTGGTCTGAAAGGCAGCTACAGTAAATGTTTTAGTGGGAGCATGCTCCCTTTATTCCCTCCCTCCCTAATGCCTGTGCAAAGCTGTGGTTCGCACACAGACTTTAATTAGAAAAGAGGAATTCTGCATGCTTTCCAGCTGGGGTTTCTTGGATTTAATTGTCATTTTAGCTTTTATTTTTATTGATTTTGTAGCAAAACAAATTGGTATAATCCTCCAAGCCAAAATAGATATAATCCTCCAAGCCAGCAGGGAATGTACTAATGGAAAGAGAGTTATGATAAAAATAACCCACTTCACCCTGGCAAATAACTCCATCATTCAACAGGAGCTACCTGCTGTCATCAAGACCAAAATCCCTTTTTTGCTCTGCACTATTTTGTTTTCATGAGTTTTAGAGTTTTTTAATACCAATTGAATGACACATATTTGGGGGGAAGAAAAAGAAAAGGCAATAATGCTGGTTCCAGTCCAAATTCCAGGGTCATTACTGGCTGCCACAGGTTTCAGGAAGAGTCGGATTTAAACGTTTTCTTCATTTGCAGGTATTTAAAATCCTCCTTCTCCCAGGTGATAACTGGACTTGAAAAATGAGCTATATCTGCAGTAACCTCAGTGCAGCATATCTGCCCTGACCTCGGTGGCCCATTTGGCAAAAATACATGATCTTCATTAAGGAACATCATCTGACAGCTGATATGCCAAAGCCATGACAAATAAATTCTTTGTGCCCGATGTCAAGCTGTGTGAATGTTAGTTCAGCCTCAGGAAGGAGCTGGAGTTAAACCTGTGGAAAGTGTCAAAATTAGGATCTAAACTGACATGAACTGACGATAAGTTTATTGGCCAATGCCAGTATAGTTGGAAGGACTTCTTCCCAGAAGGATCACAAGTCATGCATGTACTAGTGGTAACACTGGAGTCACACAGAGTTTGAATTAGAGTAGGGGTAACATGGGCATAAAGCTTGCTGATAGATTTTACCAGGCCTGTAGGGCTAGAACAAAGTTTAATACTGACAAATGCAAATGACTTCTAGTTAATTACAAGACCAGCTATATCTAAAACTGGAGATGGGGTTAGACTAGCCATTCATTACCATAGCAAAATTCTGAAGAGAGAGGTTATTGGCTAGTCCATTCAACATTACTGAATGGCTTAGGTGTTCAGAGTTTGATGCTACTTGTCTATAATATTAAAAGTAGATTTTGGTTTAAGGATAGATTAGACTCTAGACAGCAGAAGCCAGGTTTTCTGCTCAATTAGCATAGCTAATGTAAAGTTAGTATAGCTAGGATGAGGTCAAAACAACTTAAAAGTTGATAATAGGAGTCACTGGAATATTGAAGACTATGTCTGAGAATGGATTTAAGGCAAACATGCAGTGATAACAGGGCTGGGGAGCTAGATTAGTTACCAAGTTTTCCAGTGTCAGATGATGGTGACAAAGCACTTTTTGTGTAGGTTAGCTTATTGAAAGGTCAGAGTCATATTTTTATATTTACAGCTGGGACTAGAGTGAGAATTTTTGACATAGAAGCCATAGTACTCTTTCTGGACTCTACGTTGTCCAGCAGAATATCTGGTTGTGATAACAAATCTTTATTGTACAATGTTACTTCTGTGTTGTGCAAGGATTGCTAGACTGCAGTGTTAGGGGGAAGACTAGATGTAGCCTTAAAGAATAAGGTTCAGGACAAGGGAAAATGAGAAATGCAATTTAAAACTTGATCCCAGGAGAGGTGATAAGGGTATAGGGAAATGCCTTCAGGGTGAATACATGTCATAAAACATCGCTGAAGGATGGAGTTAAGACCAGTTTTAGGGACAACAAAAATCAAGTAGCAAAATTTACTATGAACACTTGGAGTGGCAGATGTTGGAAGTGTTATAAACGGACAAATCCTCTGAGCCAATTGATTTGCCAGTCTGCTTTATTGTAAATAGCAAGCAAGCAGCGCTGGGCGGCCGGGGAGTCTCTGCTCCACCAACGGCGCGCCTATAGCCCGTGGAAGCACCTTTCTTATCCCTTTCTTATCTCCTTTTCTTGAAAGTTCCTTCTTTTCTGCGCATGTCCTTCCCGAAAGTTCTTCCTTTTCTGCGCATGTCCTTCCTTGTTGCTAGGGGGTCTTTTAAACCCCCTTGGCGCTATTCTTGATGAAGGCTCCACTTCTTCCTCAGTGAACTTTTCCCTTCAGTGAACCTTTCCCTTCTTAAAGTTAACAGGCATGCGCTTTTTGAGTCCCACTGTTTTCATTTCCAACAGTTTGCTTACAGAACTTTTTGTATTCCCTCGCATTTGCTCATTAGCACAAACCACTTTTTCACGGATTACATTCCTGTTTATCACAGAAGCAACAAAGGACCTCTCTTTAGCACTAATGATAGTCACTGGAGTGCAGTGTTAAGGATAGATCTAGTTTGGAGTGAAGACAGATGTAGTTAGATGAATTATGAAATGCTCCTGCATTAAGGGCTGGGGTCCTCAAGAAGCAAAGGACAGACTGTCCAAGGCTCTGCAAGGTGGTAATAAGGTAAGAGTTAAAGTTGGAGTTCAGGTGTGGAAAAGGAAATATTCAATATGTGAATATTCTGCATCTCACCCTGGACTAGTAGAAAGTAAGGAAGGGAGAACTAGTAAAAGGTACGGGAGAACATCATGTGGGTAGTTGTGATTTTTTATGCAACGGAGTATGCTAATATTGGTCAGAGATGGCAACGGATTAGATTTTTTTCAATGAGATTTATTGCTGCATGCAACATGTCATATGGCTAAGAGGAACATAATTGATAAAAGTTGTTTTGAAGTCAAGGTTTATAGTTAACTTTCTGTTTTTCTAAGGATCACACAGTTATGGTTTTAGTCTAGAACTCAGTTCTGGGACGAAATTGTCTAAAGAGGCAGAATCATTGCCAATACTGTGGTTTAACAAACCGAAAAGGCTGTACTTCTGTATAACACTTGCCGTCAGGTGAAGCATTGGGACCTGTTAACTAAACTACTTTAGCTTTTCTGTCCCTTATCCTGACTGGATAGAGTCTGAAGACTCATTAGATCTTTACCCTGGGTGTTAAAGACTTACTATAAAGCCTTAAAATATTGAGGCTTTTGAAAGGAATTTGGGACAAGTCTAAGAGGCTGTTTTTTTCTGTTTGGCTGGATTCTGGAAGGCTAGTTGAGCTATAATGGTGACTTATTCCTTTCACTAGCATGTCAAAGATACTGGGCATTAAGCCTTCAATGATTTATGGGCATGCTTTTCATTTCAGTCCATAGAGATTACAGCAGTGCTTTTTAATGGGTACATTTGAAACCAGTGCTGCTATTGCTAGGCATGGGAAATATGTCTTGCTTCATGTGGGATTTAAGACAGCATTTTGGATAAAAGAAATTGAAGAACAATTTCCTTGGTGACTCCTCATAAATCTTGGCAACATAATAAATGGAAGGGTGCTAGGCTTGAGTTTGGTAGGTAAAACTAAATAGTAATGTTGCAAGATTAGAAACTGGGGAAATAGGGTTCATGACATGGTGCTTTGTTTTGAATCCTAGAAGAGGAGAAGAGGTCATAAGACATGGTAAAGGACATATTTTGAGGTAGTATGGAAGAGCTATTCAGGTGGTTTTCCCCTTTAAGGCAGGGTAAGGTGTTATCTCCCTATGGTTCATAATAGAAGCCTTGTTAGGAAAGGAAAATTTTAGGTTCACATGAAAACCTGGATTTGTTTAAACATAGTAGATCTTTTATTGTTCTTCATGAGGCTCCTATCTGCACATTTCTCTACTCTCTTGAGGCTGCTCTGAATGTCGGTGCAACCCTCTGGTGCATCAGCCACGAATCCCAGTTTTGTACCATCTGTTAACTTGCTGAAGGTGCATATTGTCTCATCATCCAGGTCATTGATGAAGTTGAGCAGGATCAGCACCAGTATCAACACCTGGGGTACACCATGAATGAGTGGCCTTCAAATGAGTTTTGTGCTGCTGATCATAACCCTCACAGAAAGTTAACCAAAATTTCTTCCTTGTAAATCTATATGACTACTCCCAGTCACCTTCCTGTCTCTTACATGTAGATATGTTTTCCAGGATTAATGGCTCTCAGGGCCCGAGGAGAGACTGACCAGCCCGTAAATCCCCTGGTGTTCCTTCATGCCCTTCATGAAGGTAAGGGCCCTTTACCTGAGCAGGAATAATCCCTTGCACCAGGTCAGGCTGGGAGGCCAATCAGCTGGACAGCAGCTTTTCAGAGAAGACTCTGGAGGTCCTGGTGGACATCAAGTTGAAAATGACAGCAATGCTTCCCTGTCAATGCTTAGGCAGAGTGTTGACAGCAAGACATGGGAGATGCTCCTTCCCCTCTGTTCCATATCTGTAGTGTAACAAGTACAAGAGAGGCAAGGATTTACTGTAAGGAGTCCACCAAGGGCCACCACAGTAGATAAGGGAGTGGGGCTTCTGTTATCAGAGGAGATGCAGGGAAAGCTGGAAGGTTCAGCTTAAAGAAGGCTCAGATGGAATCTGGTCAATGTACATAAATATCTGATGGGAAAGCGCAAAGAGGACAGGGCCAGACTCTTCTCAGTGGTGAGGAATGGTGGTCTTCTCCAGTGAGAAGACAAGAGGCAACAAACTAAAATATAGGACATTCATTCTGAAGATGTGAAAAAGACTTCTTTCCTGTTAGGATGGTTGTACACTGAAACAGGTTGCCCAGAGAGGTGTAGGAATGGTAAGAAGTTCTGCTGTATCTGTTGTTATTATGCTGATAAACTATATATGCACAGTTCACTTTTATCCTGTTCATGTAAGTATATCTTCCTCAGGGAAGCCAAAAAGAGCAATCCATGCACACTGCACAAATTAAAATCTCTTTGCTAGTTCTAAGACAAAAGCACTTTAGAGACAAATTGTGTTAACTTTTTTACTGGTAGTTTTAAACTGTTGCATGCTATTGTGTGGTGGGAAGCCAAATAAATCATTATACAATTAATGCAAGTCTGACACTCATGGGAGCAACCGTGTAATTAATTGTGACTAATGCAACTGTTACACTACAGAGGAGAAATTAGGAATGTTTTGCCACTTATTGTAAAGAATTACCAGAAGGAAGCTCATTACCATATTAACTACTGTCATTTAGTCATCAAGTCACAAATTGTCTGCGGTCTGGTGTACACATTTTCCACTTTAACGCACCAATCCCACCACAAATCCTGCACTGAAATTATTCAGATGAAGCTCTTCAAAACTTGACAGAAGACACTACATATGAGAACTCCGTGCAACATAGTTCTCTCAAGATGATGAACTCATTTAATGATGTTTTCCATGACTGGGAGAGCTGACTGGAACTATTAGTCGTTTTATAATATAGACACATGCAGAAACAGGTACATGTTCAAGGGTGCCATTGATCATCCTCTGTCTAAGCATGAGGTCCCCCTATCACTACCCTCACCTCATCTTTGGAGAGACATCCAACCCTGGGTTGCTCAGGACATTGTAAAACTTATTCATTCCAGGCACTTATTTGTTCCTCCCTTAGTCCCACTGCTTCTCTCACTAAAGAGTCTAACAATATTCAAACATCTTCTGACATAAGAAACATTAGACCATACAGAAAACTGTAAATGAAGAAAGCCTTATCTAAGAGCAATGGGACTCATTCCTAACGTTTCCACTCAATCGCCATTGTATCTACTGCACCCAGTTATTACAAGCTGCTAAAGAATGGCTGTGTGCCACAGAAAGCACTAGTGATACAAAGGTGAGCAAGCTGCTAGTTTTAAAAAGTCCCATATTGTTTTGCTTGTTTTCTTTGAATTGTTATAAGATCATTTCTCCTCCTCCCTTCTTCTGACAAAATCTTGCACAGATGGAGGCCCAGTGAGTCAGCTGGCTTATAATAGGACACTTTTTTATGTATATATGCAGACAGCTGTCCAAACCTACTACTCTAATTATTAGTACTTGAAATCTGCCTGCTGCTGCACAGGATTCAGTACGGTTGTTTAAATACAGGTCCTGAGGGGGCCCAACCTGCCTCCCAGTTGTTCCTCCATGAGGGTGCTGGTGTCCCACTGCACTGTGTCCCACCTCCCACTTTCAGGCCACAGTGTCCTGGTTATTTCGCACGCACCAAGCACATGATGTCTCCTTTTGGACAAATGACTCTCACCCACAGTTCAGTTATCCTTGGGCAGGTGATACAGGGGCTGTGAGCAGAAAAACCTGCCAGATCAAGGATTATAGCCTAATTGGGCCTGGGCAACTCTACTACTTGTAAAGCTGAGACCCAGTCTCTTGGATGATGCTGTCTTGCTGCATGACCTTGCCTCTCACTGATGTCAAAATCTGGGGCCTGTGTGACCCTATTGTGTCAGAATCCCAGATCCCCATCACCATCTGTACTAACCAACTGAGAACAGGGACTGGGTAGCGACCGGAGGCTTGCAATACTGCTGTATCACCTCTGTGCTCTTCCACCACCAGAGCTCTTCAGACTGGCTTTCTGCACAAGTCCATTGCATCTCACAATGCAAATAAAACACAAATGAGATAAAAATGAACTGTGATGCACTTACTTAGAGTTGTGGTGGTGTAAGAGGAAAGGTAAACTGTTAATTTGGTTCGGTTTCTCTTAAAGAAATAGCAATATGATTCCTTAGGTCCTTGATCCTTGAAAAATAATCTTATAACCTTACTTTTCAAAATTGTAGCTATAAATTTACCACAGTTTGTAATTTAATTAGTGGTTGGCCTTTCTGTTAGAAAAGTTATCTGTCATTTTCTCATGTTCAGTAGTTACTTCTCTCATGCATTTTCTACTTTCCTTAAGATTACTTCACACCTGGATATTATTGAGGTGAAAATCCAATATTAACAAAATTTTCATGACTCTCTAGTTATTCAAATGCATATATAGTATTACTTTTGTAAGGAATAGATTAGCTACTCCACACTATCTGTGAAACTGTGTGATCACTCAGGATCTTAAAATGCTTCCTAGAATTTATATAACTTCTAATCTACGTTTAAATAATATTAAGGAGCTGCGAATGGATGAAAGATTTGTGTCTCTACATTCTCAAATTATGTTATGTAATGACGGTTTGGACTTTATAAGAGATCAGTATTTAAACAGTTAATTGTGTCTACCATATATATGCAGTGTGATGTAATTGAGAGATACATGAAATGTCCAGTATTTGACATTGGAAAAGAAATTAATGTAAGTTTTTAGCTCATGGATATGCATGAGTCATTAAGAAGTGATTAATTAATCCAGTCCAAAGTTACACAATGTTTTCTCTCATCTCTCTCTTTTTCCTTTTCTTTATCCTTAGTACTAGTCAAAGAAGAGACTTGAAGGTGTTTCCGCTAAAGTCATAACTGCTTGTTGCAGTCATAGGTTTGTGATGACAAAGACCTGCATTCAAGCAACACTGCATTCGAGTGTGCAATCATCATTGTTATTTACCATCTCTGCTGTAGGCCTGGTGGAAAGGAGGTTCTAAAAACGATAGCAGTTGTTGTTAAAAAAGTCAGTGACATATCCCACAGGGAACCACAGAGGATAACTCTCCCTCTGATCCAGTTAATATAAATCAACCTGACAATCAATGTCAAGGATGACTGTCAGACACACATTAGTGTACAAGAAAAAGAAAGGCTTCTTAGGAAGGAAAAAAAAAAAAAAAGAAAAAGAGACTGAAAATTTAACTAATCTTGTTCCTACACCTAAGGACAGTTATTGACAATTCTAAGGTCAAGCATTTCAAGTAGAAAACATTGGAAAATGCAACTCTTTTGCTGGTGTCAAATGCTGGTCTCTCTTTAGGCAATAAACAGATTCTCACAAGCAGAGTTAAAACTGCTTGACAGCTGATATGTGGGATGTAGCAAAGCTTCTGTTTATATTACCATGGGTTATTTAGCATTCTTACTACTAGTTGTATAATAAAATAACAAAGTGATATTGCTTTATTTGTTTATGGTTGTTGAGGAGAAGAAAGGATACTCTCCAGACTACCCAGGCTGCCTCTCCACCCTTTGTGGTTAACAAAGCCAATTGTCTTGCTCAAGCTTTTTACGAACACTTCCCACTCTGTAAAATTCCATTATGAAACAACTTCAACTAAAAAATACATTTCTCTCTTTTTCAAAGAAATTTTGTGCCTTTGGCAAGCACGGGTTGTGACCCTGGGTCTGCACCCTGTGTGTTTTTCTGCTCCGGGAGGTTTTCTCTTTCAGTTGTGTTAGTGTTTACCATTTGTGGGCTAGACAACTCAGTACCCTGGTGCTCTGTCATCTCTCAGGACTATACAAGCTAATATCCTTTGATAGCAATAAATGCAATTCCTTGTTTTGGAATCATATCAAAGATTTATTGTGCCACCGGTAAAGAGAGATTCATCCAGATGCAGGACGTAATACCTGAAAGCAACAAGTCACACAGGGTAAAAACATGCAGTGAAGAAATGATGGCATTTTTCATAATGCGGATAATAAACAGCGTTTGAAACCTGCATTTCTTCACCATTATCTGAAGTGAAATGGGTGATGCTGGATATATTCCTATTGTTTCAGACACAAGTCTGGCTCTTGAGTTGCCACTGTAGAAGACATTGAGCTATATACCGGAGTGGACCACGAATGGCAATGACTACCTGCTGTTGAACACAACGCAGCGAGCAGGGTCCTAGTCTAGGAGCCAGAGAACCATGGGGCAGATGGTCAGAGGAAGTAAGTAACTACAGCTCTGTTATCCAGGATAATCTCTGCACATCTATCTCCTAGCAACTGTTCCTATTTCTTGATCTAGGTAGCACTGATTTAGGGACGTCATGTTTCTAGGCTGGTCTCCATACTTTTCTGTTAAGGCAGCTGAATTACCTGGGCTAGGGACTTTTACCAAGAAGATGGTGATGCCTTTCACAGCAGAGTTTTCCTGTTACATGCAAGCTTACTTACGTAATAAAGGAGAGTATAAGTGCTGTTTGCCATTCTGGATATGCTTTTTTACTATAGGGCAGTTAAGTCAATAAGCCTAGATCTTAATTCTTGCCAACTTTTACTCAATGTTTGAAGACCGGGTGGTTGTCACAGCAAACAGTTTTGCAAAGCTCCTACATTTTGAAATTTTTAAGTGATTTCCATCTTAATATTATAGATTAAATATAAAAATATATTACACAACTATTGTTCTTACTTGTTCCAAGTTTAGACAGGCCTTACTTGTAACTACCTCTCATCCACCAGTCATCCTTATACCTCTATACCTGCAGGAGAGTTGACTAGACTTGCACTGTTAGAGCAGATTGGCAGAGTAACTTTCAGTTAAACCTTTAAGTGTTTTAAATGGAGCTTTAAATTATGCTCCTAATCCAGATTTGTACACCTGAAAATCACTGAGTGCAAAATGTCCAAGCAGTTTGTGGAACATAATCCACTGCCCAGTCCTTCCCACTGCAGAAGTCTGGTGAAGGGCCTATCAAGGTGCTTTTGCCATCAAGCTGCTGCTACCATTTTGGAGATATTTCCTGCTTTATAATCTTGTATTACAGATCGGTATGACAAGGGAACAACTGCTTCTGGTTCTGTCTTAAATTTGGGACCCTTCTTTGTAGATCTTGGCAATCTGAAACAATCCTTCTTGTGAACATTTGGGACAATAGTGAATGCTAACAATTGTTCACTGTAAGAGCTGACTCCATTGTCTCAAACAAAAGCACTTTCCAAAAGAGAATAATTCTTATCTGCACATGTTTCAAAACATTAAAGTTTTACACTTTTTAAAAGGTTTCAATAAGTCCTGTAACAAGGGTGATCTTGGGAAGGTGGGGACCAGAAGAGAGAAATGAAATAACTTTGGTAAGGTCTCAGAAGGACACAGTGTAATAAAGAGACTTCTGACGTGCAGCCTTCTGGTCTCTTCTTTTGACATGGCCTTCATCTTTCTTGACCCAATGTCATTTTCAAAGTAAGTGACCTGTATGTTCCCTCTTTTCTAAAACTGAAAACTGTAATATTCAATATGAATCAATTAAAATTAAGACAGAAACACAAGACAAAGCCTTACTGAAATCCAACATCCATTCTTTTTACAGTAGTGTTGTTACCTCAGTACCTCATACTGAGGAGATTTTCCTCAGTTTTCCTGTTATTTTTAAAAATGCTACATGAAACTGAGCTAACTAATGGACTGAGGAGTGTTGTCCCAACTTATAATACTGTCTGGGCTAGGAATGTCAAACTCTTTTTTTTATTCACAGTCCAAACCTTACATTAGATCTTATATTTAGTGGCAAATGAACTAAAAGAGCCCTGAACATAATTATAGAATTCTGCACATATTTATATATGTGTAAAGTGTTTGGTCACTTTCTCTATCATGTTTCCACACATACAGTTAGTAGATTATCTATCTGCACTCTTTTTCTCAGTTCATGATCACAAGGTGTTATGCACATGTCCACACAGAAACAACAAGTATGTATATAAGCCCCTTTTCCCTTGTTGGCATTCCTCTCTCTCATAGTTTCCACATCTGATTTTGTCTTTGTTAGTTGATAGTTTACTTCAAAACCAGTACTTCTAAAAATATGTGAGAAGTCAGAAGTGTGATTTGTATGCATGAAGATATGGAACTTACTTCCCATTATTCTATGAAAAATAAAAAAAGAAACTACAAGTATGTTACATGATTTCTATCACTTTTCCCCTTTTGAAACACTGTTTTGGAGAAGTTTCTAGCTCATCTGTCATATATGATTTTTGCCTTAGCAAAATGTAGACACTGAATAAAAATCAGATTCAGTCAATCATGTAAATATGTCATATGCTGTCAGCTAGTCAATGCAAACATTGAGGTATCATTAAGAGGACCATTAAAAAGATCAATAAAAATAAGACAAAGTGAGCATGACAGTAGCACCTTTATTTTAAAATTCAAATTGAAAATATTCTTCTTATCCACCAGATATTTTCCATGTCTTTTTTTAGACATGTGGCAAATATTTCTGCAACGAAAATTAGAGAAAATGGTTACAAAAGATTAAAATCCCAAATTTTGTTTTCACTCAGTAGCATTAAGTTTTGCTAACATTATGAGTACAAGCAAGGGAATGGTTGCCCTTTTTCCCCACTACATTTGATACAGTTGACATTTTATAGTGCGCCCCCATAATTATTTATATTTCTTTTCCTCTCTTCTTTACTCACCAACTCTGAACCCACCTGCTGCTTTTAGCAGTTTTTTTAATGGTTCTTTTAAAGTCTCACACTCCTATTATAAAAGCTAAATTGGGAGCCATTTAACACCACGTATTTCATTTTCACTACAAAAATTGAGTGTTGAGTGTGGACAGGGCAGCTGGTGAAAACAGTACCCAAACCCCAGGGGGACTGATTTTTTGACACCCTCTCTATGAGCTGGTGATTCAGCGCCCCTTCTCCCTCCGCTCTCCCAGGCAGTGGGTGGCAGAGTCACGTTCAAAGGCTTTTCCTCTGCAGCCTTTGGGCAGCTAGCCTAGCTGCCGTGCCGTGTTCTGTTCACGTTAACAGTGAAAATAATTTCCCATTAAACTGATTTGATCCCAGACAGCCTAGCACATTGCCTGTGACTCCTCATGTGCTTCAGATCACTTCCCAGATTGTAAACAGCAGCAAAAACCTTGCAAACAGTCACTAATTAGACCAAAAAAAAATGCTATGAGCAAGCACTTTTATTGCAAAGAGGAAAGAACTCACTGATAAGCCATAAACATTTTTAAACAACAGCGCATAGCTAGATAGTCCTCAGTACTATCAAGATATTCTGAATGCATGTTCAAAAGAAAAAGTCTAACAAAGATTGAACGTTGCTGAATAGCAGCAGCAAATCACAGACAAGAGTTGCAATAGCCATTCCTAAAGAAAATGAACCTTGTATTCCTCAATGTCCAAATGACAGAGAATCAGCCTAGAATAACAGGTTAAATAATAATATCAGTCTAAAGATCTCAGCTTTTATTTTGCCAATTTGCGCCAGGCTTAGATAAAGTCATAAAGGTGTTGCAAACTCTTCTGTCTCAGAAACTGGCTCAAACATGCCTATAAGGAAAAAATGCACAAGGAGGTAAAGAAAACAACTTGCATTCAGCTTGTTTTCAGCTGAATGTGCTTTTCTTGAAATAGCATACCTGCCATCCAGGGGCAAAACATTACAGGCTGATGAGAGTAAGGAACACTACCTGACTGTTCAACCTAGGGAAGCAAGATAGAATCACTCATACCCTATCCTTCCAAATGAGATTTGATCACAAAATGACTTCCCACTATCAAAAAGATGCATTTGGCAACATCTCCTAGTCAAAACATTCTGAGGAGAATAAAGCAACCTTGTTGATCAAATTCCAAACTGAAAAATATCATGGAAATTATATCACAAAAACATGAACAAAGAGTAGCTAAAATGGAGCGTACAGCTGGAATCAGAGAAGGAAAAGAAAAAAGATGTCCCTTAAGTTTGCAGAGAAAAAAACACAAAAGCAGACATGGCATGACTTCTTGTTTCATTCAAAGGGCAAAGCAAACTTACTGCCTTTGAGTTTCTAATGATATCTGAGTGACTTTTATAAGATTTGTATTTTTCTGTTGTGTGACTACTGCTAACTTCTATCAAATGAATGTCATAACTTGTAGGGAAACATCACACACACCATCTCTCCTGCCTCCACAGCTCTAGCACTTGAAATCATTCTCAAAAATGTCTTGCATTTTCTTACTTTTCTGAGGAAGTGGAGAAAAGCTCATATATATGATTACACACATTTCTGTTTCATTCATATTGTCATAGTAATTTTTGCTAACAGCAGTGACAGAACTTTAATAGAGGAAGAGATAGCAGTAGCATAATAGCAACTTTATTATGAGTCAAGTATTCCTGGTTGGTGAAGGTGGACAATTATAAACCCTTTATGCAGGGACTTTGGGCTAAAATCTTCCAGAGAGGTTTGGAGCACAGCAGTCACATCCCTCTTCTCCCACACAGGATATCCTCAACCACTGAGGAAGGAGAGGAGAGAAAAAGGGGAACCGAACAAAACTTGACCGAACAAAACTTGAGTTCACCGCTTGTGCTTCTCATGCACTCTCCAGCTTTGTCTCTGCTCATCTTTGAAGGCTTTGGAAGTTTGCATGGCCCAGTGCTATCCTCATCACATTAGTAGCAGAACCTTTGTATTGCTTTAGCAGCAAACATTAACATTACCAGACAATTAGTCTGATGTATTTAATGCAACATCCTGCAAAAAGACTTTAATGCTCTTTTTTTTTAGCAGTCTTACTACTATTTCCTCTGTTGACACTTCTCAGAAGTGTTATGCTGAATTTTAAATAAATTGGCAAGTGCATTTTCATTGAATAATGAGTGCCTTAAGAAAGGCATGTGCTGAAGAATGTAATCCTTCATTAGGAAAATTCTTTCCACATACCTATTGTGCTAAGGGATGAGAAAGAGAGACTGAGACACATCCTCCTATTTGAAGTATCAACCCACACAGGGGAAGGTGTGTCCCTCCAGCACAAAAAAGTCAGGAATGACCGACCCATCCTCAGCACTGCAGAGCCCAGTGAGTGCCTTGCGAGCTGTGTCAGGGAAATGCCAGGACTGACACTGCACTCAGAGGAAAGCAACAGCAACAGGATGCAAATGCCCCCCTGACACTGTGTCCTGTGTCAGGAGGGTTAACGCTGTGCCATGGTCAGATTTTACTACTTTTTACCTCAGCAAGACCAGAGGAATTGTGAAGAGAAATAGCTTCACACACACTTTAAGTGGCTAATAATTCCTGAGTAACACAAAGTCATTTAGCAGGATAGCCTGCAAAAAAAGCAAGGCAAGGTATTCAGGAAGCGATGCACATGTTAGCATTTGAACTTGGCCATTTGTAGCTTGATGGCTGCTCTAGAAAAATCTGTCTGAGAGGATAGTGTTTGCTTATAAAGCAAACTTCATCTCAGCATAACAACAGGGCAAGCTGTGAGCAGAGTAAACAGTTCAGGATACGTCGAAGAGATCCTCACAGATTTATTCCCTAAGGCTGACCCAGTCCCTCTCTCCAGCAGAAAGACCATGAGAAAATCAATTAATTACTCATAATTTCATAAATCTCTTCAGCTGCTCTCATGCTTTTCTCTACGACCGGCCTTGTTTGCTAACTACTTGGCACTGCCTAGAAATGCCTAAATGCATTTCTACATCCATATTTAGATTCTAAGTCCAAAATAAAATGCCAAATTCACTGTTCTACATTTTGGCAGGCAATATACAACCAAATTTTAAAAGATGAGAGTGTTATCTTTTGGCTAGACTTGCCTTTCTTTTTTCAGATTTATTATTTCACTCTCAGTCTCTTAGCCCACTAAAATCTGGACTTCAGATGGAGACTACCAGTAGACATTATTTTAGACCTGTGTACTTGTTTATTTATAAAGAATATGAAAAACTTACTGCTTTCAGAAACTGGCTCCATGGCAGCATATGTACCAGAGTGGTTGGGCGGCCTGTCATGTGTCTTCCATGTTCTGCAAAACCATATGGAAAGAGCAGTGGTCTTCCTAGTAAACAATGGGCACAACTTTCTTTCTTTCTTTCTTATTTTGATATTTTGATTTTCTTTAATAAAAATTTAATAAGAAGGTGCTAATCCAACACAGTAAGGAATAAGAAGGGCAGAGTGAAGTCAATGACGTTTTCTTCATTTGTTATTTTTTAATAATTAAATGGTTGTGTTACTTCTTATGGGAAAACCAGGGTGGTTCTCTTTACTTGACTGATAGTTTTATACATATATATTTATATTTGTAGTTAATGCTCGGAGCTGTCTGCATCTGGTTAAAACAGTCAAGTAACCACAGCATCCAAATATATGCAGATAATAAGATGTGCATGACTCTATAACTAATGATGTCAAGCTGTCAGAGAAGAAATCGTAGCCTCTAGAACCATAATATTGCCCTTTCTTGGTGTTTTGATTTTTATTTTGTCTCTATGTTGTTATTAAATTCATATAAACTTGGATGATTTTTCAATGTCATGAAAGCCTAAATTATAGATGAATGCATGTAGCTAGAAAGAAATCATCTCATATAACTGTCATTTCTGAGGTACTGAAATAAGGGAATTCAACCGCTTCTCAAATGAGACAAAATTACCAAAAGATATATTCAGTAGTATGTGGAATGCATGCTAATATGAAGTCACTAATCTGTGACTCAGGTCCTTCCTCATACAGTATTTGAACTTACTGCTTGATTCTTGGATCCCACATAATTATTTTCAGGTTCTCCTGGGGAAAGAAACCCCCATACACATTCTCACTGCTTCTTAGCAGAGTGATTTATTAGCTTAAACTAGTTTTTAATTCAAAATGAGAATTTACCAGTCTCTTTTCCACTAATCACTAATTCTCTGTTCCCATGTTCTCATTTATAACCGCGGAACAGGGCAACTTTGCTGCCTTCCCTTCTTTAGAGACGACAGTCACCATTACTGATTTCTCCATCGATCTGGCTACCCAAGGACCCCAAACTGTCTGGACTGCATGACCAGGGCAGGCCTCTTGATGTCACTTCTGTTTTTTGTGAGGGATGGAAAGGGACGTTGCTGCACGAGCACAGGCAGTCCGCAGACATTGCACCGGGTCTGAGCCAAGTGCAGTCCCGCTGTTAGCGACAACGTGGATCCAGGGCTGTGAGCCAGCTTGTCTTGTTGCTCCCTGGCTCTCTGTGACACAGCGACCTCTGCGCTTTACCCATTGCCCTCGGTCCGCTCCCTCACGGATACACTGTGCTCGTGGCGATACGAGAAGGTCACAGCAACCTGTCTTCACACAGGGAGGCACTTCGGCATGCTGCCAGGTTGCTCATTAGAGTATCCAGTGGAAGACCCTGCAGGCACTGCAATTTACCTCTCTATCAGTCTTGGGCACCACTTCTCCACAAGCGTATGTGAAGGTAACACAGCAAAAGCATTAGATTGCTTCTCTGCAAGGCAATTTGGTCCTTTCCTGCTGCAGCCTGCTGCTGTGGGGACAAACACACACGCTTGCCGAGGAAGGAAAAGCAGTCCCTGATGTATATGAGACCAGCACACAAAGTCTGTCCTGAAAATAAAAGGCTTTCCTCAAGGCTGCCTTGTAGCTGCACCACTTGGTGTTCTCTTACTACTTACGTTTGATTTAGCAATCAGAGAAAGCCTCAGCAAAAAATGGTTGGACTTTTTACACTTTTAGCAGTTCCACCAATTCATAGTATTTAATACTTCTAGAAGAGGCATAAGGCACTATTCTTCAAGGTATAAGCCATCTCCCATGGATTAATAAATAACTGCAATGCAAGGTTATACCTACTGACTGTCTTGAAACATTTAATAGTAGCCCATTACTGGAGAGATGGATGTGAAATGAACAGTGAGAAAGATGGATAGACCGTTGCTTTATACTGGTTCGACAGTATATCTATTCCTCATTCTTCTCCTTGTTCCTCGTTAGAAAATGAGGACAATACTCTTATCTGGGGAAGAAAAGAAAAAAAGAAAAAGAAAAAATAGCAAAACATCCACTGACTGTACAAAGGGAAGGCTTGACCTAGTATTTGTGAAGTAAATTAACTGTATAAGAGGTGGACACAATCCTTTATCATCTGTAGTGAGTTTGCTGGGTTTTCTTTTGTGTGTTTGTTTATTTGCTTTTAAGGATGGTGATGGCTGTAACACCATTGACTGAGAAATAATGACTTGGACTGACTGTTCCAACATTTTCAAGAAGGTTGAACAAATATTTTTGGCCATCTCAGAGTCTCAGGTAATGCTCAAACTCTGCATCTAAACTCAGACCTCAAGCCCTTCCTCCCCTCTGAGAAGGGCCAGAGACCACCACCCTAAGGCACTACTGGATCTCTGGATTGTAAATACCAGAGCAGAATGGCCATAGCTGTTGTGGTTAAAAAAGGCATCACAGATGGCTCCTTTGTCTGTTGTGAGCTTACCGAAGTAAGGGAAATTAGCCTACAGTAATGTTGCAATGGTAATTTTAAGGATTTGGGCATCAACAAAAAGTAAGACCCCAGACCATTCCAGTAGTAGTGCATTCTCCATTTTAAAGTCAAGCACCAAAAAAAGCATAATAACAACTCAGTACACTTTCCATAGCAGAGGAGTCAATCCAGGCTCACATTCCTGATGACCTGACTCCCAGGAACAAGATAATCAATTTTCCATAATTTGCTTGATAGTTTTTCAGTCCTCCCCTGACCTCAATCTTGCTTATGCTCTACCTCTTTTTCATTGCATATTTGATCCAAATTACATTGTTACCATCAAATTTACTATTAAATATCTTTCTCTCTTATCTTTGTCAGACTATCATTCATGCATTTGTTTGATGTTGTTTCACACCTACTGGCTTACAGGACCCCTTCCACAGTAATCAAGAAGCAAGCTGAATTTGTGTTCCTTTATTTTCCTATGGGAGAAATAATAAAGAGATTGCAATTGCATGTCTGCTGTGTTTAGAGAAAAATGGAATCTATATACACAGAATAGCATTATTCTGGCTGTATTCAGAGACACAGACACAGCTATTTCACTGAGGGAACTCTGAGCAGTCCCACCAAATCAGCTCTGAAAATTACTGCAAGATGAGCCCAGCACATAGTGTACATGCACTCCTATAACAAAATGAAAGTATTTCTTGGTATGCAGCATCTAAATTAATGTCTATATTGTGAAAGAAACAGCAACCCCTTTCTTTCTGCAATCACAAAAGGACTGCCCTGAAGATGCATACTGCATTTGCATCCTCCATTAAAGGGTGTAACAATGCTTGCAATGCTAGGTAATCTTGAAAATCATACTGGTAAAGAGATGATACCTGTCAGGCTGTGTCCTACACACCTCCATCAGGTACCTCCTTTTCCTGTCAGCTGAGGAACCACCAGTTCTGGATCCCTGGGCTCCTCTTCTACTACCCCTTTTTGACCATGCTGTGATTCTCGGCTCTTTACCATCTCATCCTCTGAAGATAAAATATTTTCACTTTCACTTAAAACACTCCATTTTACTCTCTGATGCTCCAATGGGCCTTTCTGCTTATCGAAACCTGAGATGACACAATACCGTGCTACCACTACAAACATGTGCACGTCAAGCATGGGTCAAGTAGCCCCTTTGCCACTTGTCCCTTCAGCCCCGATACAATCCTGCTACCGATAAGATGCTGGAAGCGAGCTATTCCCCTCCTTCCCTTCTCACAGGGCCTGGTGCAAGTTCTCAGGAGAAACACAAACCTAATGGAAACTCACTGCAGATAATGTGACTCATTTAAGAGTATTTCTCCAAAGCTTTTTAATTATATGAAGACTGTTGTGCATCGGAAGGAACATGAATGAGAAAAAATGAAAAAATACTTTGGCATCTCTCAGACAGACGGTCATGGCCAGTCACAATTCTGTGTCTCTTGAAAGAGATTTTATTGCTTTTTTCTTATAATACCCTAATAGCAGGAATGCAGCATGGTGTCATGGCAAAAGCATATATATAGAAACTGCCATTTCCAGACCTTTTTTGTGGCCTCGGAAAGGCCAAATGCCAGGTCTTGAGTCTAGTAAAATAGGAGAAAAAGTGCAGAAATATATAAGTGCAGAAAACCTAGGGAAACTGCTGAAGATGATGCAGAGGATGGAGATCACTGGGGTGGAATATTGTGATGGAAGTCCAATGTCTTTGCAGGGGGCCAACTTTCCAATAAGTACTGAGAAAAAAATGTATGTTCTCAGTCTCCACATTATAAGATCTCAAAGACAGACACGCTAAGACAGACTAATCTTTCTTCTAGTCCAAAACTGTCATCTATTTGTCAACAAGGAGCGTGAAACAGTGAATAAAACCTTTTCTTTTTGGCTTAAAAGTCTTCATACTCTGACCTATGTGAATTTGAGAAGTGAAGCAGCTTCATTTCTTACGGTTTATGTTTCCCTTCATTACCTGTTGGAAAAGAAAAAAAATGGTTTAAATTGCATGCAGAAGTCTACCTGTTTTCATGAGAGAAGAAAATATTTTCTACAGTACTGCAAAAGGCAGTCTTTCCCCTGGAGACTCATACTGAGCTTGCAAATTAAAAATAAATGTCAGTAAGGAAAGCCAGATTGCTTATCTTCTCCTTTTTTTTTAAAGCAGCTTGCAGCCTTCAACAAGTTTGCTCCTCTATCAGAAACTTCAGCATTGGTTTTCTTAGTTTCTATACTTTCTGATGGCTTCTCTCTTTGACAGCCAGCAAATATTACAAGGGAAGACTCTCTTTCCTAGCTTGTCATTTTTACTGTTTATATTACAAATTGCTCTGAAGTGTAATGCATTCACACCTACTTTGTTGACACAGCAGACAACAGTAGTTAAAACAACTATGAAACCAACTTGTTTGGCACAGAGTGTTTCCTGATGGATGCTCCAACCAGTCAATTTTGGTTTTAAAACATTTCCAGCAAAGCAACTCAGTCATTCTTCATGGTCGTGCTGGGTGTCCCTTCTGTACAAATCCCATCTGTTTAATTCAGATCAGTCAAGTTGAGTAATTTTACCAGCTGTCATGCCTTCATGAGGTCTTCCCAGTTCTTCAGACACATCAGAGCCAGTGGTCACAGCATGGGGCAGTAGCAGATCAAACAGCTCTTCAGTCAGATCACGAACTTCAGCTTCACACCAAAGAAAACTCAGTTCTGCACTATCAGTAGCATCAGTAGCATCAGTAGCAAGTTTTATTAATTATGCATAATACTTATTTATGTCCAAGAAATCTCTGATTTGTATGGACAGACCACTAAACATCATCATCTTACTACTGCACCTATAACTACAGTCCCTATCATTTTCCAGCTTGTGGAAAGGGGGAATCAGGAGTAGTAAAACTGAGAGGTTGTGCTTCATTACTTGAAAACTTCATCACATGTAAAAATCTTCTCTCTTCTGTAGTAATAAAAAGTCTCTTATGCAATAGGTACATACAATACTGCTAAATGTACAACTGATAGAGCACAGTCCTATCATTTTTTTACTTTTTATTTATTAAAAATGAAATTTTTCTGCAGTTTTTATTATAGAATTAGATTGTAAACCGGATCTGATAGCACAGTTCATATTCATTTCAGCATGGGTTTGTGTAAATTGCTGCTGTTCAATGTAGCTGCGGGGTCAGCCATCATGGAGCAGAGATCTGGACCCTTTCCCTTCTTTCTAAAAACAGCACTTTACCAAAGGCAGATTAAATCTCCCCCTTGTAATGATAATTCTGTATTTTTAACCTGAGGTGTTTTGATCATCTGCAGTGTTTGAAGACCATCATAACTAGCACTTACAATAAAATTTGCACAAGTTTGAGGCAGATCTATCAGAAAAAAAGATCACAGGCAAAATCCTGTCTGGTTTCTGTTTGGATCTTTATTCCATACCTTACTCTTCCTTTACAAGAAGTAAAAGTCATCCAGTGCCATTCCCTTGCCTCTTTGGCAGCCTGCAAGGTGTGTGGCACTAGACTGGCTCTGACTGCACTTTTCTTAGGCCCGCCAAGTATTCCTTCTCTGAAAAATCATGTGATACAGATGCTTTTTGGTTTTGTTTCTGTTTTTAGACAGTTTAAGTGCTTTATATTCAACAAACAATATTATTTTTAATAGTTTTTGCCTCTTCAAAAATCCTGGAATGCCGCATTTATCCAAGCTTGTACCTTCTGCTCTAAATCCTAACAAAATGTTGATTTACACCAATCAATCTTTTTCTCTAACTCAATAATATTTTGACTCTGTTATCCTCTAGTATTACACTCCCCAAAATGGATTCTACTAGTTTCTTCCACAAGTTCTGCAAAATTTTGCTACAATTCTTCAGGTAAGTTTTGTTTGAAAATCCTATCATAAATAGCAGAGCAATATACTTCTAGTCTTGAAAAAGCTGTTTGGCATAGACTAATAGGGTATATCTGGGTAGATGGAGACTGTTTACAGACTCACAGACTCACAGAATGGTT